>CM035423.1:18355337-18557837 GCA_020310875.1 Ceratopteris richardii | reverse complement strand
TTCCAAAATATTACTCTGCATGTAATGACATCTGCACCTTCATATGATCATCTGCCGACCATTAGCATCCAAAATACTATACTCTCTTTCATATCTATCGATTCCTCAATCTGCCTTCAAGTTTGGTCATATCTGAATGATTCTATGTGAAGAATAAGTATGCAGGTTGGAACAGCAATATTGAAATGTCTTCTTTACATTTTCTTTTTTTTACTCACAGCATTTCTACTTCAACCTGATAGAATCACAGGTACCGCAATGAGAGCATTCTTGCGGAGATAATCAATCATATCCAAGCCATGGTCACCATATATACGCTCAATACATGAACTTTACTATCATCAGATGTTGATGGCTGATAAGTAGTCAGCAACATGAACTTTACTATGATGTCTCGCATTGTCTCTTGCAGCTTTCCTAACAGATTTTTCATGCCTCTTTCAGTGCTCGCAATGGACTCCAACAAGATATCCAGCTCATAGTGATCATCTTCACAATAATTGGTTTTGTCTGCAGCTAAGCTTATATTGAACCCTTTTGTTAAGGTTTGGTTTATATTGCCGTTGGAACATAGAGATAAAATCTCTAAGACACTGCTTCACCCCATAGTTGACCACTAAGCAAAAGATAGAAGAAAAGTTTTACATTCATAAATAGATTACTGTTAGGCACACCAAGGCGTGTGTGCCTCTTGATGACGATGATGATGATGACATTTGTTGGTGCATCTTGTATGAGTGTCATGGTGCTTGGAGTCTAGGACTCCTTAGCATACATTGTATTCTCTAGTAAGCCAATATTTTTATTGACCATGCATTAGGACCTTTTTTGATAGGTATTTGTGTGAGTGTTCTCAATGCAAAATTAATAAGGTTGAGCAGTTGAGACAAGTATGACTATTACACATGTTATAGATTCTTGATACTAAATATTCTTCCATTTCTATAAATTTTGTGATAGGATTTTCCTGCACCCAAGGGGGCTTATGATACCATTTGGATTGTCTTGGATTTGCTCACAAAAGTGGAAAGGTTTATAACGATGGGTTCCACTATGGAGAGATGTGTTGGCTAAGCTCTTTGTGGAGCATATGTATAAACTCTTAAGGGTTGGTTGGCGAAATCATCACTGATTGTGATATGTGTTCATTAGTAATTTCTAGCAGATGGTCTTCTAGAAGTTGGAGAGCCGACTCTGCATATCATCCTTGAATCACCTAGAGAGTGATGGATAGATTGAGGGCACAAATTAGACTATGACGGATATGTTATAGGAAATGTCTCTTGACAAAATTTTGATCGGGAGTGTTACCTTCGCCATATTGAGTATAAATGTTTTTGTGGTCAAGTGTTGCAGCTTCAGGTTGATTATTATTTGATTCCTCATTCATGTGGAGGACCTTGCAAGAAGTCTTTGAGTCCATCTAAGAGTCACTATTGCCATCTTTCTTCTCTCAACCTTTTTCTTCTTCTACCTTGTTTCCCTCTTAGATCTCATTCTTCATGGTTGCTTCATCTACCTTTTCTTTCTTCCCTTCCCTCTTGCACTATGTGTATCCTTCTAGTCTTCTTTCTCTCCAAGTTATGGTGTCACTCTTAGATCTCATTCTTGAAGGCTTTGGACAAACTTGAAAGAATTACTGAGTCACATCGAATGAAGTGGTAGAAGTAGACCTTCTGATGGAGGCAACATGGGTTGCAGAGATTGTTTCACTTCAAGGAAGTTGAATAAATGTGGCATTAGGAAACAAAGTAATTCCTTCTCATCTTCTTTGCAACATGGTGGACACATTGCAAGATGGGTATCTTTTCACATGATGAAGATATATCTTCATACTTCTTTATATTACTCGACAATATACTTTTTTGAGTCGGCTATTTTTCCTCTTCATGGTAATCTCTCTCTCTCTCTCTCTCACCCTCTCCTTCCATGCTCTTGAGGACCTAGAGCTCTTTAGTGCCTATATATATATATATATATATATAGATAGATAGATAGATAGATAGATAGATAGAGATAGATAGAGAGAGAGAGAGACAGAGAGAGAGAGAGAAAGAAAGAAAGTTTTTTTACGTCTATGATAGGCCAAAATCGGCCTATGAGACAACATAAGATACATGATACAAATGTCATCCGACTGTCACAAAGATAAAACAAGATCATAAAAAGCTAATACAATCTAGTCTCGAACATGGGTGGTGAAATACTAAGGGTGATGAGGTGGGATGATGGAGCCCTATCTCTGGGGGTATATGCATGTATATATGCTGAGGGTAATACAAACATGACAATGCATCTATCTACTAGCTCCATCGAGTGACAACAGAGGGGTGGAGGATGTGGTACATAGGTGGAGCCGGTGCTCGGGCTACCCGTATGAAAGCTATAGGATCTGCTCTCATATGGGCTACTTGCTCCTCGGTCGCCTGGGGCTGTCTAGCTCGAATCTCCTTTATCTGGTGATGATGTAGCCTTGCTCCTTTGAATCTCGTGACTTGTGGTCATCGTCTAGCTCGGCTCACCAGAGCTCGATGTAGTGTTGCTCCTCGTTGGGAATCGGATGGGGGGGGGAGGGACTTTGGACCTCTCGAAAAAAATCAATGAGCTGAAGCTGCCTCCTCTCCATCTGTGTAGGTGTGTGCGTCAGTGGTAAGAGTGCATCCTTGTGTCTCTGAATCTCTGTCAAGAAATATCCTAATTGTCTCCAATCTCGGGAGTCCATAATCTCTCGTAGGGTGGGCTGTCCTCTGAACAAAGTCTCATAGCTATCTCTAATCTGAGTGTATCCTCTGCATCGACATACGAAAGGTTCCTCACTCTCTACCTCCTCTCTACATAGTCTGCAGATCTCCTTTGCCCTACGGACCCCATTATCTCTCCCTCTCTCGATCTCTAGTATGTGTGATGAGACCCTAAGCTGGCCAATCACCACTCGTGAACTGTGTGGCATATAGATGTCCATATAATGTGGTCTCTTTATGAATCCATCGAGGAGAATAGTGAGAAACTAGTCTCTATAGTATGAGATCCTTCCCTCTAAACTGGGTGATCTCCATACTCTCTTGATGTAGAGCCTCATAAGTCTTGTCTCAACACCAGATTCCTCTCGTTGTGAGAGAGGCGATAGTAAGGTGAGTCTGAGTCTTACTGAAAAGGTGGTAGGCACTCCATATCCAGCCATGTGTCGCGAACCAAGTTCTGATCCGTGAATACCACTCTCTATCATGCCCACTCTCATACAACTATATAGCTGCCTCAAAAGCTGTACGAGTGAGTCTATCGTGGGGAAGCTCCTTCACCCTCTGGATGAAGCTTACTGTCTTGAATAGTGCCTTGAGGACCATGGGTGGTGCAGAGAGCTCTGTTCGGATGATGTCATGTGGTATGGTTTGCTCGCTATGGAACAAGCATGAGATCATACGTACCTGCTGCCTCTCAATCTGTGCCCACTGATCCACTGTCAAACCTGGTGCCCATACTATCGCTGAATACATCAAATCCGGGGTGAGTAGTGTGTCAAAAAGCCACCCCTTCGTATGGGGTTCTTGGAAGTGTGCCGGGTGGCACCTCCCCTCTAGCGTGGCCAGGGCTGAATAACCTCGGGTGAGTCTATTGTCAATAGCTGCCTGTCTCATGGTGAAAGGTCCTGGTAGGGAGGTGAAAGTAACTCCCAAGTAGACTTATGAAGTTACCACCTCGACATGTCCTCCTTCTATTCATTGCACTCGATGTGTGAAAAATCATGACCTTGGTCTTGCCAAGGTTCACAGTCAATCCTCTATGTGTACAAAAGTCATCCAAAGCTTCGAGGTGGCATTGAAGCCCCTCATATGATACTGAAATCAAAACAATATCATCAGCATATAAAAGAATTTGAACTAGGGTACCTCCCAGGCCGCTCTCCTCACTGCCTGCTCATAGTATGTAGTCGGAGATCTCATCAATGTAAAGTCCAAAAAGTGTTGGGGAAAGTGGGCAGCCTTGCTTAACACCAATGATGCTAGAGAGGGGCTCTAATAAACCACGAGGGCATCGGACTTGACCAAACACTTTCTCATAGAGAGCATAGATGGCCCATATCATCTCTGTCGAGATCCAAAGACTCAGTAGGTGCTGCAATAGCCTCTCACGTGGGACTGTATCGAAAGCCTTGCGTAAATCCACAAAACAACAGTAAAGTCTCTTCCTCGCCTTTGCCCATCAATGTCAATGGTGCTAGAGAGGGGCTCTAATAAACCACGAGGGCATCGGACTTGACCAAACACTTTCTTATAGAGAGCATAGATGGCCCATATCATCTCTGCCGGGATCCAAAGGCTCAGTAGGTGCTGCAATAGCCTCTCACGTGGGACTGTATCGAAAGCCTTGCGTAAATCCACAAAACAACAGTAAAGTCTCTTCCTCGCCTTTGCCCCATCAATGTGTGTGTGTGTGTGTGTGTGTGAGAGAGAGAGAGAGAGAGAGAGAGAGAGAGAGAGAGAGAGAGAGAGAGAGAGAGAGAGGGAGAGAGAGGAAAGAAAGAAAGACTTTTTAACGTCTATTAGAGGTCAAAATCTGCCTATGAGACAAAACATATACATCCGTATGATCCAATCCACTGTGAACCCAAAAGGAAAATAAAGTGTGAGTACAAAACATAGTATAAAAGGAGTGGATAATAAGTGACATCGAGGGTGTGGGTGCTATGGGTTTGCACTCTATATGCTCAATAGGTGAGATACAAATATGATATGCATAGGGAGGGGAGGCTCGGTGATGTCATAACCCTCTAAATGCCTGGAGTGGGTGTAGGATATAATGCATCGGTGGGTAAGGCATCATGGCGATCCTCAAAATGCTTTGCACATCGAGATCGGCAAGGGTGCACTGCTAACATCTCCGTATCTCCATGTCATGGCATGCGTGGATTGTGTGAATCTCTCTTTGGTGGGGACTAGCTCTCCAGAGTGGGGGTCTCGGTCGTCGGCGCTATTGTCTAAGCTTCTCTCCTCTCTGTAATGTGACAGCCCGCGTCGAGCTGGGACCTCGGGCGGTGGTGGGTCTGAAAAAATCTGTAATACGAGACTGGGGGGCCGGGTGTATCTCCATGTGCTCCAGAAGTGAGGTACAGCAGCGCTGGAGCTCTACTAGGAAACGACCTAGAGGGCGCTGGTCCTCCATCTCCAATAAAGCCCTGATCTCTCTGGCCCCTCAGAAGAGCTCTAGGTAGCGGTCTCTGATATCCTCATATGCCTGGCATCTACATGTGTAGTACTCGTCCTCCACCTCCTCTCGGCATATCCTGCATAAGCACTCATCCCTGGGGGTATGTGTCTCTCGCCCAACCTTAATCTCGAGCTGGTGTGATGATACTCTGAGCTGCCCAATGGCCACTCTCTCTGTTGGTACCATGTATGTATCCATGTATCGTGGTCTCTGAATGAAACCATCCATTGTCACTGTCACGAAGTGCTCTCTGTAGTGGGAAGAGGTTCCCGTGGTGCTATCCATGTCTCCCTGGTGTGTATCTGTAGTAGGTCCTGATGAATGATCCTTTTGTCTCAGAACGAGAGAGGGTAATGTAGGGGGAAGAGAGGTGATACTGAAAAGGGGGGAGATCGGTAATGCTCATGCCATGGTCTTCCAACCATCGGTAGGTCTGTGCATACCATACTCTCTTGTGCCTTGTCTCTGCCAAATGTCTAGAGCTCTCAAATGCAAGCTTGGTCAGTCGACTGGAGGGGAGCTCTCCGCCTCTGAGGATAAAGGTCACTAGCTGAAAGAGGGCCTCCACTAGCATCGGTGGTATGCCAAGCTCAGCTCGTATAATATCATGTGGAACGGAGGGCTTGTTGCGGAGCAAGGGTGAGATCATGGTGACCTAGGGCTTCTCAATCCGCGTCCACATCACCTCCGTGATTCCTGGTGCCCATACTTCCGTTGCGGACATCAGTGCGGGTGTCACTAGAGTATCAAAGAGCCACCCCTTAGTCGGGGGCTCCTGAAAATGTGCCTGAAAGCAACATCTCTCCAATCCAGCAAGCGCCACATAGCCTCGTGTCAATCTCTCTCTCGCTGCATGTGCCATGGAGAATACCCGTGTGTTGCCCAAGAAGGTGACACCTAAGTAGACGTAGGAGTCCACGACCTCTATCTTTCCTCCAGCTACGGTGAAAGAGGCGCGATGGCATACTGTCATCGAGGTGTGGAAGATCATGACCTTGGTCTTGGCAAGGTTCACTGTGAGTCCTCTCTCCATGCAGAAGGTATCGAGCACCTGTAAATGTGACTGCAACCTGCTTTGACTCTGAAAGCAAGACAATGTCATCAGCATATATTAGGATGTGTACTGGCGTACCTCCGAGGTCTCCTCCTAGCCCTCCTGCTCACTGTATATACTCTGTGATCTCATCGATGTAGAGACCGAAGAGAGTGGATGAGAGAGGGAAACCTTGTTTCACACCAATGGTGCTAACAAGGCTGTCTCATAGGCCACCGAGGCAGCGCACCCTGCTTGTGACTCGTGCATACAAAGCATGGATGGCCCATAGCATGTCTGATGGTAGCTGTAACTCTTGGAGTCTCCGTAGTAGTCTCCCTTGGGGGACCATGTCGAAGGCTTTGTGGAAATCCACAAAGCAACAGTAAAGTCTCCGCTTCCTCGCCTTTGCTCTCTCAATCAAGCAACGAAGTACGAAGATGTGGTTGATGGTGGAGAAAGTGCCGCGGAAGCCTGCTTGGCCAGGTGCTCTGGTCCGAGCTGCCTCAGCGTGTGTATTGAGTGCCTCTAGTACTGCCCCATAGATCTTGGCCAGGATGTGGCCTATCATAATAGTCCTGTAGTTCCTCGGGTCCATCATATCGCCGGACTTATGGATAGGCGCAATGGTATGCATAGTGCACGAGTGAGGTAACCCCTCAACCAAGGCACGGTTGAAGAGGTGGGCGATCAGGTGGGAGACTACATTGATTACATATATAAAGTGCTCGCCATGTAGTCCCGTGTGGTCTGCTGAATGGCCATGCTGTAGCCTATGGATGGCCTGACGTACCATGCCTACTGTGAATAGAGTATATATCACAGGACGCAGTGTGGGAGGAATCGGTAGTAGGGGCTATCCTCGGATGCCATATAACCTCTGGGCATAGGTGTGCCAAGTCTTAGGATTTGCTATGGGTGTAGGTGGGCGTGGCTCACGTAGGGCCCTCCATGCGGTGGAAAAATCCCTACTCATGAGAAGGTCAAACAGCTCTGCCTCCTGTTGCTCCTCGAAAGCTCGCCGCTTCCTGTGTGTCAGAGCTCGCATCTGTCGTCATGCGTCCCTCTCTGTGATGGATCCCAAGATACTCTATGCTATGAGATGTTGGTATAGTCGTCTACACTCCTCATCGTACCATCTATTTTGGGGTGTATGCCCTAGCCGTGTCGAATGTGCGGTGCTCTGGGTGGTGTATGGGAAGCTCAGAGTAGCGGAGGTGTGGAGGATCGAGGAGAAGTGGGCGGTGAGGGTGTCCAATGGGGCAGAGGGGTCAAGGGAGTAGATGCGCTCTCAAACATGGGAGCTATAGATATGTGCTAGCTCATGTCTTAAGTGAATGGTGGTATGGGCATGTGGCTCTATGGTTGCGGGGTGGGGTATGCATGGTGAGCCGCGTATAAATAGGGCAAGATATGTGTGATCAGCTCCAATCGGTATGGATGGGATGGTAATGAGGTGATGAGATCTCCGGGGATCCGATAACATAGTCTACCACACTGCCTCCATGCGGTGTCGTGGGTGGAATGAAGGTGAGACCACCCGAGGTGGGCAAGGTCTCCATCCCATTATAGATAATGAGAGACGGTGTGCTGCTCCAATGTGGAGTAGGTGTCGGCCGTATGAGGTGGGTGTGGTGGTGTCGGCCGAGGCTCTGAGTGTAGACATGTCTTCCATGATTTGGAGCATCTCAGGGTCGTCAAAGTCGTAGATATCACACTAGTGGTTTTGAGTGCGGGCATTAAAGTCTCCTACGAGGAAGACTTCGCCCATCCCGGTATACTCCATAATGGTGTCACTGAGGGAGTCATATGGGGATGGGGTGTCTCTCCTCCCCATCTTAGGGCTTCTCGGGGGTATGTGTGAAGTGCGAGCCGATGGGTGCAATATAGAAGACGGCGAAATATGCTTCTCTCTCCTTTGATAGCTGGAGGCATATCCACATGAGACGTGCCTCTGGATCTCTCGCTACCACCTGTACCTGTGCTGTAGGGACTGTATATAGAGCACGGCTACTCCTCCTGATCCTCGTGTGGTGTGGTCTCGCATCTGTCAACGGTGAGCTGACTCCCACCTATAGCCCTCAATCCTCGGTAGGCTCCTCCCCGGGCTCTTGTGTGTCTCTGTCAAGAAGATCATGTCTCTGCCCTCCATCACATCCTCGAGGCACCCTAGATGTGTCCACAAAGATCCATTGCAATTTGCAGTTCAAGACTGCAATGCGCACCTCCTGCTGTGCTGTCTCATAGGCCGCGAATCCCTAGTCAATGGATCGTCCATCGATGATGACACGACCTTCTCTGTATATGGCATGATGTCCCTCCCATCGGGCTGGAGGACACATGGCATGCATGCATGTCTGTGCTCCACCTGCATCCGTGTGAGGTCGTCATCCAAATAGATCGAGGTGCCCGGTGTAGTGTGTAGTACCACCCATCGTATGAGACAGTCTCTCCTCCCGGCCTCATTTGAGAATTGAAGGATAAGTGCTCTGCTCCGTGTGGTGTCCCGTCCTGCTCTCCAGGCTCTTGTGAAAGGGAGAGGCTCATCTGCGTGGTATCCAAGTAGTGTGCATAAGCGACATCGGTCCTCCTCTGGTGATCCGTCTGTCTCTATGAGGCCGGAGACACGGACATTGAGCCGGCGAGAGTGTTGCATCCACTCCTCCTCAATGGTGGTGTGTACTATGTGGATCTCCTCATGGTGGTGGTTCTTCTTTGCCTCTTGTCGAAGGTTTTTTTTTACAACTTCGACCCATCCATCTAGTCTCAAGCTCGCTCTGAACCACCTCCATGCACTCTTTCTAAATAGTCACCCGGATGTCTTCTAATTGTGGGGCGATCTCTCCCTCCTCACGTATGCTGTCCAATTTCGTCTCCATATCAGTAAGCCCAATGTGCAACTCCTTCTGATCCCGCGAGTGTTGCTTGCGGATAGCAAGAAGCTCTTCTCGGGTTTTCCTTCTCCAAGGCTGGTACCTTGGCTTCGAGGGCAACAACTCTACGGGTAACTCCGTTCAGTCCAAAATCCCCTTCTTTCTTATGTTTCCCTATCAACTCTCGGAGGGTATGCTCTAAAGTGGCCAGCTGTTCCTCCAACTTGGGAGCCATGGAAGAGGGGGGGGGGCGAGAGAGAGAGAGAGAGAGAGAGAGAGAGAGAGAGAGAGAGAGAGAGAGAGAGAGAGAGAGAGAGAGAGAGAGAGAGAGAGAGAGAGAGAGAGAGAGAGAGAGCCTCATCAAGAGATAAGTTAGAGAAATTCAGAGGAAGGCCACTAATTTATTCAGGCCAACCATCACTGTTCAATCAAGTGTCCAAATAATGAAGCAGGCTTTCCACAGTTGAGGCATATTTCTGGAACCTCACCCTACCAATGGAGGCTCCTTCAGAGTTAGATCATTTTAGCTTGAGATATGAGGTGCCCAGCTAAGATACACACCATGAGGGATATTAAGAGTTGTCAATGGCCAATACAGGCCAATAGACCCTTATTTGTATCATCTCATGTATGGATATTTTACATCTGGTACAGAGCACATACCTACTCAATAGATTTCTAGTGGCTCTCTTGTAGTCCTAGGCCTACATTTTTTTTTATCAAGTCTTCTTACCCTGTATACCAGATTATTCACACATCTTGGAAAACAATCTTTAAGTTGAGGATGAATCTTTTGAATTCCACTATTTCTTTAAAATGCGTAACATCTTTTCTTCCATGTTGATAATGGGAAAATTATGTTTTTTGCAGATCTTTTATAACATGACCAGACCCGGGCAGAAGACTCTGAAAATGAAAGATTTTCTGTACTTTTTACATGAAGAGCAAGCTCTCAGGGCTTTTAGCCTCTTTGAGGTTACAGAATCCGGTGAGATAACAAAGAAGTCACTCACAAAATGGGTTGTAGGGGCATATAAAGAGCGCCGTGCCCTTGCCTTGACATTAAATGACAACAAGACTGTGGTTGCAAAGCTACACAAAGTTCTCGATACTGTAAGGATTGCACCAATAAAATATTTCATTGATTATCAAAGAGTTTTCCGCATCATATTTGGTGGAATCATCATTCTTATCAAGTTGAAAACTTATTGGATGAGTATTTGAACTTGCAGGTACTGATGCTGACTCTATTAATTGTGTTTTTTCTCATCTTTGGCGTGGAAACATCAAAACTTCTTGTGTTCTTCTCATCAGTATTTATTCCATCAGTGTTCGTGTTTGGAAATTCTGCAAGGACCACTTTTGAATCTCTAATTTTTCTATTTGTCACACATCCTTTCGATGTTGGAGATAGAGTTGTTGTAGAAGGGCAAACAATGCTTGTTGAGGTACTCCCAGTATATGCATAAACATCCTTCATAAACTTTTCCAAATATTCTTTTCATCATCATGCCTCTTTTTTGCAATGTTTTTGCCTTTATTCGGTTAAAATATGTCCCCTGCTCACTATTCCCTTTCCACTCCAGCCCTCCTCTGATTACCTTCAGCCCGATTTTCAGCCCTTCAAGTCTCACTCACTCTCAGAGTCACCTCACCTCTACACACTTCTCTTCTCACCTATGTTATCTCCTTTTCCTCCCCTTTTCTCTCAACCACTCTTTCTCTCCTTTTCCCCTCCTTTCATCTCAGCCACTCTGCCTTCCTTTCACTTCTTTTTCTCACAACTCTCTCTTTCGCTTCTTCTTCAGTCCTCTTTTTCCACTTCTTCTCTCTCTCTCTCTCTCTCTCTCTCTCTGACACACACACACACACACACACACACACACACACACACACACACACACACACACACTTCACTATCTCTCTTTTACACACACTCACTCAAACATGCACTCATACACTCACTCTTTCACACCTACACACAGTCTAGCACATGCACACTCTCACGCACTCATAAATTCTATTTCCCTCTTATACTCTGGAAACATATATCTTATGAGATGCAAACATGCATGTCACACACTCTACATACGCACATGTGCTCAACACACTCACATGCACACAAAGAACCATACACATACTCAAACCAGAAAACATGCAATGTTGGACACAAAATACTCAACATATCACACAGATACAATGTGGCATACTCATGTTCAGCAGTGAAGCATCATATTTGGATGGACATTTTCACACATACAAAATAGATGCCAATCTTTTATGTATCAAACATACAGCGAAGCGAAGTTATATCTCAAACATGGTATCAAGATTCTCATGTAATTAACAGAACATGTACAAGCTTGGTTGATATAGCAGGACCAACGATCCTTGTTTGATTTCTGTCTTCCACAGATTCCTGTCGTGTCATGCTTTCCGCTTCATCTCCTCTTTCTCGAGAGTTGAATCTTCCATTGTTCTCTTTTCCTCCGGTTGATGTAATCTGTTCATATTGATGTTACTCATGACTTGCAAATTACCAATCCTTGGATGTCCCACTCTACTTGATCCTTTTAGAAATTCTAAAGGAGCTATTGCTTCAAGACCATATACTAACTGGAAGGGAGTATGTTTCATGGTTACCTTGAATGCCGTCCTGTATGCCCATACCACACCTAGGTAGGTAGTGCCCCATGTCAAGGGATGGAGATAACACATTTTCCTCAAGAGTGAGATGAGTACCTTGTTAGTGCTTTCCGCCTGACCATTGGCTCGTGGGTAATATGCACATGATTTTTTGTGGAAAATTTTGTACTTCATAAATGTTTCAGTTAGGGTTTTGTTGATAAAATGGCAAGTGTCACATGTCTTTGCATATTCTGTTGCATCTCGAAAAAGATAAGGCCACCATAATCCTCCATGTAAAATCCGATGTGCTGTTATGTGACCTGGATAATGGAATGAAGTTGTTCCTCCATGGGCTTCTTCTAGTATTTGTTGTACTTCATGTGGTAGGACGCATCTCTTATAGATTCCATCATATCCTACTCGGAAAAGAGTATTTTGAATGATTGAAAAATTCTTACTTTTTAGGAGCAATCTTCTTCGTTTGAGTGGTGTGAGGTTAGGTGGGTAGGTACCCGTAGTTAACAAATAATGGACGTCCTCGTACCAAGTAGGGTAAGTGCTTACTTGAAATAAAGATTGATCGGGGAGGTTGTCTTCTATGCCCATAACTGGTTCTGGATGTCCTTTAATCCTTGAAAGGTGATCTGCGATCACATTGTGCTTCCCAGGTCGTTGAACTAGTTCGAAGTTGAATTCTTGGAATAAGAGTAGCCACGTCCACACTCTTCCATAGATGTTCGGCTTGTTTAGCAAATATTTGATTGCGTGATGGTCGGTGATGGCTGTGAAGTGAATCCCCAACAAATGATGATGGAACTTCTTGAGGGCGAAAACAATAGTAAGTGCTTCTCTTTCAGTAGTACTATAGTTGCGCTTTGCTTTGGTTAAGATTCTACTAGCATAGTAAATGGGTCGGTCAAGTTTGTGTTCTTTGTTAGGTTGTCTGAGTATGGCTCCTACCGCTACAGAACTTGCATCCACATGAACGTGGAAGGTACCATTCCAATTTGGTGCTACTAAAATAGGTGCACTGACAAGTTTGGTTTTTAGAAGGGTGAATGCATTGTCTTCGACTTGAGTCCACTGAAAGGGTACCGTCTTGCTAACGAGTCTCGAGAGGGGCTTAGTTATCTCAGCATACATTTTTATGAACTTGCGGTGATAGCCGGTATGTCTAAGAAACTCTGGATTTCTTTTGCATTAATTGGTTTGGGCATATGAAGTATTGCTTTGATTTTGTCAGGATCGAGGGCCATACCTTTTGTCGAGACTATGTGACCCAAGAGTGTCTCTTCGCTCACCAAAAAGTGACATTTGTTTGGATTGAGTTTCAATTTGGCTTCTCTACAAGCACTAAAAACCTGTTTCAATTGACAAAGATTATCAGTGAAGTTTTCTACTGGAGTAGAACATCCAGTGCCTGAAAAGGTGGAGAAGTCGTCCATAAAGATTCTGAGGAATGTTGGCAACAATGATCGAAAGATTGAGTAAACCACTCGATTGAAAGAGGCAGGAGCATTGCATAATCCAAAAGCCATCTTAGTATATATATACGTACCCCATGGAGTTACAAATGTAGTTTTCGCTTGGTCCTTTGGATGGATGAACACTTGGTTGTATCCGTTAAATCCATCCATGAAACTGTATAAAACATGACCACTCACATCTTCCAAAACTTGTTCTGAAAATGGGGTTGGAAACCCATCGGGAATCGTAACCTTGTTGAGAGCCCGAAAATCGACACAAACACGGATCTTATTGGATTGCTTCTTTTGGACTATTACCATTGATGATAACCATTCAGAATGCTCCACTGGGACAATGATCCTCGCATCCTCTAGCTTTTCTATTTTTTTTTTGACCGCTTCTGCATACTTTGGATTAAGTCAATAAATCCTTCCTTTTACTAGCTTAGCATCATGAATCAATGGAATAGAATGCTCTCCAAGATGAACACGAATTCCTTCTAAGTCATGGTAACTCCATGCAAACACATCCTTGAAGTTTTGCATGAAAGTGGTTACTTGATGGAGCAAGGACGGATGATCCCAAAGCCATGTTGCTAGTAAGATCGGTTGTTAGTGTTCCTCATTTCCAAGATTGACTTGCCTTACATGTTGAGATGACATGGCTGATTGTTTGTTTTGATCTTCAAAAATGCATTGTGGATAGGCCGGCGATTCCTCTATGTTGATTTTTGATTCCTTTTCTTGCATCCATGAAGGTGAAAGCTCTTTCATTCACGGTATGTTGGATGGTATTGGTAAGTCGTCTATTGCAGCTCTTTTCTCCTTTCCTTAGGTCAAATCCTTCGAGACTCCTTTCTTTCCTCTCCTCAAGTCCATGACGGGTTCTCCAAGCTCAAGAGTTTCTACCTCTTTAGAGTCTCCTTCACAAATAGATATGCCATAACATGGAAAGGCTTCCATCCATTCCAAAAGATCCTGGTCATCGTTTATTTCAATTTCATTACACGCTTCCGTGATAGGAATGTGTTGTTCTTCGAGAATAGTGAAAGAATGAGCATTACCTCCATGAGATCCTTTCGGATCTAAGTGTACTTGTTTCTGTACTTTCCCTGGTAGGTTAACTAAAATAGTATCATTTCCCCAATCATGCATGGCTTGGATGTGCCTTAGCCATGGCCTCCCTATGAGTAAAGGAAAGCCTCCATTGACCTGCGCTAAATTTAACACCACAAAATCTAGAAAGAATGTCAGCCCCTCCATCTCTACCGGTACCTTCTCTACAATACCAAGAGGTTTAACTCGACTCTGGTCAGCCAAGGTTATTGTGAACTTTGCTTCACTTGAAAGTTGGAGTCCAAGTGATATCAGGGTAAACTCTGGCATGAGATTTATGCCTAAACCTCCATCGATTATTACTCCATTTATAGTTATTCCATATATAGTAACTTATAGACATGGACTCCTGAAGTTGGTTAGAGAGTTGGTTGATACCTTTGTGAAGTTCTCGGAAATTGAAGCTTTCATCAGGTTTGTTGGAGTGTGCCCACCACTTATTGCAAGCATTGCCGGAGGAGACAATGTCTCTATGATCCCTATAACTTCACTTCTAAACCTTTCATCTAGTCTTAATAGATCATACAATGATACCTACTGGAAGGTGTTCTTTAATATTTCCTCCGTCTTGATGATGGATGGTATTGGTGAAGGTAGAGGAGGCTTGTTACATGAATGGAGTTCCCTCATCGTTTCTTCAAAAACTGTCTATTTCTTGCAAAACTTCAGATTTTTTTGTACCTGAGTCTTTTTCTTGGAGGACCCTTGCTTCTGCTTTCTTTTTTTGGGCTCTTGTCTGAACCCCTTGTTCTTGATCCATTTCTTGCAACACCACCACTCTAGCTTCTGGACTTGAGCTGAAGGATGGGTTTGCATTGAGTTCTTGATTTCCTTCTTCTCGTCGTTGTGAATCAGGTTCTAACTCTGGAGCATAGCTTGGGGTTTCTTTTTCTGGTCCATGATTGTGCAGGGAAACATGTCCATGAAGTTGACCAAGATCACTTAGTGGAGTGGCATGAACCTGGGCAAAAGAGTCGATTTCAAAAAATAATCTATTTTCCTGAATTGAGTCATCCTGGGAAAATAAGTCGACTTCAAAAATTTGACCTCTTTTAAGTAGACTATTTTTAAAAGTTTGGGCAACTTCAAGTTGACCATTTTCCAAAAATTGGTCTACTTTGTGAACGTGGGTCATTTTTACAAAATTGGTCAAATTTTTTAGTCACTTGCTCTTCTTTGAAGTCGACTTGCTCAACTTGACTATTTTCAAAAAATGGGTCAACTTCTTTAGATGAAAGAATTTGTCCAAATTGCCTTGGGGCATCACACACATTCGGGTCCTCTTTCTCAGATAAGTGCCACTGTGAGTGTACAGGAGAAAATTGGGTACCTGGATATTTAAGAGTGTTGCTCTCTTCTCTCTTACTTGAATGAATTGCTGGTTGCTTTCCCTTATTGACAGAGATAACATTGACTTGGTAGGATGGAGCTGATCCGCTTGTAGAAGCCTTCTGCTTCGAACAGTCCTTGGAATAGTGATCCATTGTATCCGCGCAAAACCTGTAAGGTGGAGACCCTTCTGGGAGGGAGCATTTTCCTTGAAAATGCCCATATTCACCAGATCTGTAGCACATGATAGGACGAGCTGGTCTTCTAAATGGAGGTTTTCTTTCGTTAGAGGAGTTTACCTGAGGAGTGGTATACATGCTTTCGACTTGAAATCTTGGAGTTGGTAATAGGGGCTGATGTACAGATACACTTGGTGATGCCCAATTTGCTTGCATACCCTTGAGAAAATAGCAATCCCTTGCTTCATGGCCTGGTTTTCCACAAAATTGACACACCAACCTCTCCGGACAATCTTGAGAAGAATGTCCTGATTTCTTACATAAGGTGCACCAAATCGATGTTTTTACCTCTTTTTGCGTTCTAAGCTCCTCCAATTCTTGTCGTAGTAGAGCTAGCGCTTCATCCCTTCCTTGCCAAGCAACTTTTTCCTCTTGCAAGGTTTTTTGTAACTTCAAGCCTTCTAACTCTCTTATTAGTTGTGCAAGAGGATCACTTGTGAATTCATCCGTACCTTCATGTTCTTTGAACTCGACTCTTGCTGCTTCAATCCTTGAGGCTGCAGCTTCGAATTCCTCCAATGATGCATCAACTTGTAGCAACTCTCTTAGCTTTTGCTGAGAAGTTTTTGATAGAGCCTTCTCTACCCATTTCTTGACTAGAAAATCCCCAGGATTGTGAGGGAAACGAGAAACTAACGACTTCACTCTGGTCATTAATTCAGAGAATGCCTCTTCTTTTTGTAGTTTAAGATTTTCCAATTGATCCAGAATGCGTTCTGTGGAGTTATCTGGGGTAAATGTAGTTGTGAAGGCGGTTTTGAGGGCATCCCAGGTCGTGATGTGTGCTTCATCGCGTTGATTGTACCATCGATCCGCGAGCCCTTCAAGAGTGGCTGGAAACAAGGCAAGGAAGGCATCTTCTCGCTGATGTAAACCCCTACTCTTACATAGGGAAAGAAACCTCCTGACGTGATCATCCGCATCCTCATGGGGGGCTGCCTTGAAGGAAGGAAACTTGATGTTGATCCGAGAGAGCAAGTTAGTCAAATCATCCCCAATCACTGCCGCTTGTGGCCTTTGGTTGTCTTCCATGTCCGTCGAAGGAGGCGTTGAGTGCCGATCCAAGATGCCTCGCGATGATGATGGGTCGGGAAATGGAAATGGAAGTGGTGGAGCTCTACGAGGGATGTAGTGTAATCTTTTGACTCGATAACTCTTTATGGGAGTCTTTACGGGACTAAGGGATCCTTCCTTATGGCTGGAGCGAGTATGAGTCATAGACTATCGCTCTAATGCTCTTCATCAACTCGGTTCTTCTAAGGGCTGAACTTCTAACAAGTTCAAATTGCAACCAAGGTCCCACCGGGAGTGCCAAAATGAGCACATGTAGATCAATTTCTTGATCTTTATGCTCGATGTTGTGTGTCCTCTTAAGTGCAATATGCACTATGGGTTGCAATTTGAAGACTCAATGGGGAACAAAAATAGCATATACAATGACACAGTGAAATAAAAGAAAGAAGCTAAAATTATGAGTACAAATAGCTCCAAAGAGGATTATACAAACTTTGGGCAATCGGTAGGAGACATAAGCATACACCTTCATTCTAAGTGCTGGACTTCGGTTCCCTAAACATACATGCTCAAATCTAGTCTTTCAACTAGCTGCTAAAGAGAAGATTAGCCAATCACTGCTTGCCCACTACTCACTCAGAGTGCCAAGCTAGCTGATGCCAAATCTACCAAGTGGAGCACTAGTGGTAAGCTAAGAGCTCTACACACACAAAGAGAAGGCAAAGCTGTAGGAGTGCATTCCTTCCTCGAGTCTCTCTCTGAGCTTCTCTAAGCTTGTTTCTCCAGGGCTCTCCTTTGTTGAAGGAGAGGTCTACTTATATAGTTTTCTTGGAAGTGAAGGATAGCAAAAGGGGACAAAATCTAGTTTCTTCTTTGGAAGGCTCTCTGACAATTTTGACAATTTTGGTACTTGAAAGCTTCCTTCTTGGTCCACTTTTCTTGCGCCGTCACTATCTTCCAAATTCTGGTATTCGGCGCTGTCCACCGTCCATGAGTTCTCCGCGTGTAAGTGGCTGAAAATTTAAACTATATGGAGATCTGGAAAATTTAGTCTCTTTTTTTCAAGTGAAAAAGTAGACTAAATCAAAAGTACACCCTTTTCTTACAAATTAGACTACTTTTGAAGTAAGTAGACTAGCTTCATAAAATTGGTGAACTTTTGAATAAGTCGACTAGCTTGTAAAATTTGACTAAAAAATCGACTATTTGGTCAACTTAGGAAAATTAGACAACTTAGAGATTTGGTGAACTGGGAGAATTAGACGACTTAGGAAAATAGGTGAAATGGGGAATTAGGCAACTTGGGAAAATAGGTGAAATGGGAATTTAGACAACTTGGAAAAATAGGTGAAATGGGAATTTAGACAACTTGGGAAAATAGGTGAAATGGGAAAATAGGCAACTTGGGAAAAGAGGTGAAATGGGAATTAGACAACTTGGGAAAATAGGTGAAATGGGAAAATAGGCAACTTGGGAAAAGAGGTGAAATGGGAAATAGGGAACTTGGGAAAATAGGTGAAATGGGAAATTTGGCCTTCTTCATGAGCTGGATCCCCCTTCCATCATTTTCTTGCTCTTCGTTTCTTCTCCTTCTCCTTTTGTTTGAAATCGAGGTAACTTGCCTTGTGCTTGGCTTCTGCATCTTGAAAAGCAAAACAAAAAAGTACATTATTTTAAGGGTGTATCAAAGTACCCCGCTACACTCTCTCTCTCTCTCTCTGTTTTGAGGCGGCCTTCTCTTTCCTCCTCTTTTCTTCAGCATGCTCTCCTCCTTCCTCTGTTCCTCTATTGCTCTCTCGAAACCTCTCAAAAGTATCTAACGAAGTAGCTAACACCTTGAGTCTCGAATGACCAAGGGAGATCATAGCTCCTCCTCCTGTGCCAGAGAAGACCGTTCCATCCAAATTATCACCAAGAAAACCATCCTTATCTGTTAGGTGGATAGCCTGCTGTGCTAAAATGGCATGCCTCCAACAGAAAGGTCTGAGATCTCTCTTCCTCTCCCTCAATGTCACCCTGTGATCCCCAAAACGAAGAAGAAAAACCTCTCTCCTTTTTCTTTTCTATGTGGGGTATGGATCGGCGAACTTGAGGCGAGGGTTCGAAGACCACATATGGACTTTCGTGGAGAGACATCAAATAATTATGATTTTCAGGCTATCCGTACCTAATGGCATTATTAGAGAAGAGCTTGCTACACCGCGGATGCTAGTGGGAGCATTGTTCGAGGTTGCATGTATGCTACACAAGCTTCAAGGCACCGGTACTAGGTGCATCGCATATAGGGCTTTCCAAGCCTCGTGGGACCTTGCTCTAGCAAGTGATGCCTAATGCTGCTATGCTCAGACTTGGGATTGGAGGACCAGTAATGGATTTAACATTGATCGACTACCACCCATTCAGCATGATATATATGATCTCACCTATTCACTATCTTTGCATACGAGGAATAGAATCGTACAATAATATATATATATATATATATATATATATATATATATATATATATATATATATATACATACATACATACATACATACATACATACATACATACATACATACATACATATATACATACATACATACATACATACATACATACATACATACATACATACATACATACATACATACATACATACATACATACCTGTAGCCAAGATGCCAACTATCAGAGTTTTAATAAGTACTACTACTTCAAAGAATTGGAACTTGTACCAATTAAATGTTAAAAATGCATTCCTTAATGGGTGGATCTCTAAAGAGGTCTACATGGCTCAACCACAAGGATATGAAGACAAAGACAAACCTGATTATGTATGTAAACTAAGGAAGGCAATGTATGGTTTAAAGCAAGCTCTTAGAGCTTGGAGCCATAGGCTAGTCACGTACTTGCAGGACCAAGGTTTTGTTGCAAGTAAGGAAGATTCTTCATTGTTCATTAAGAAGACTAACTCATAGTTATTTATCTATGTGTTTATGTGGATCACATTATCATTATAGGAAATGATGCCAATGGCATCAAGAAGATTAAAACTCAGAAAAAGGAGGAGTTCAAGATCAATGATCTTGGATTGCTTACATATTTTCTTGGTTTAGAGATTGTCTATACAGATTTTGGTGTTTTCATTACTCAGAGAAAGTACATCCATGACATGTTAACTAAGTTCAAGATGGAGAATACAAAAATTGCTGGTACACCCATGGAATTGAATCACAAATTCAATGCTCATGAATGAGAGCTGCTCGAAGACATTACAGGTTATCAAAATCTTGTTGGGAGTCTCAATTATGTTGATATATTTAGGTAGTGATGTGTGTGAACACTCTAGGACCGCCGGGGCACTTTTTTCCCTCTTTAGGAGGTTTTTTTCCCCCGGCTTGTATATACGCCTATTGCCCTAATGGGCTACTTATCTTTGTACATTCTCTAGTAATACATTCAGTCTTGTGTGTTGTGCTCCAAGCTTCTTCTTCTTCCTTGTGCTGTTCGCGTGCTTCCGCAGACGTCTAACTCCAACAATTGGTATCAGAGCAAGTCGTTGCTTCTTCTAGGGCGCCGTCGACACTCCTCCGTTTGCAGTCTCAGATTCGCATGAAATTTGGTGAGCATACTCAGGGTGTTTCCTAGATCAAAACCGCTTTGCTTTGTGGTGCTGAAATCGCGATCTGAGCTCGTTTCGGCCTCCGAACGCACTATCACAGCGCTTGTGCAGGCTATTTCGTCCTTTTGTGCCAAAGGTATATACCAGTTTCTGTTCACCAATTTAAGCGTCTCGAAGTCTGCTACAGGTCTAGCAGAACTCGTCTGGGCAGTTCCGTTCAACTTTTTGAGATACAGTCAATTTTCTGCATCAAGGTATTTTAGTCACCGGCCATGGCTGAAAGCAGTGATGTATTCCGTATGTTGGCTGTTGAGGATAAGTTGGATGGTACCAACTACCCATTATGGGCTTATATGATGCGACATGTACTGGTTGCAAAAGGATTGTGGAACATTGTGCAGGGTGTTGAAAGACGTCCTGTTACACCTGTAACGACAGGTACTGCAAATACAGGTGTTGGAGCTGATGAAGATGGTGTCGAAGATGATATTCCGCAGATTCCTGTTCGTGCTGCTGTTTCTGTTGCACCTACTGCAGAGCAGATTCGTTGGGATGGCAGAGATGCCCAGGCACATGCATTGATAGCTTTGTCTGTCAAACGTGCCATTATCCCTCACATTCGCTCTTGCAGAACAGCAAAGGATGCTTGGGATACACTTACCACTTTGTACCAGGCTAGGAATGAGGCTCGTGTTGCTTACCTCCGAAAACAATTGGAGAGTGAGCACATGAATGAAGGTGATTCTATGGACAGTTTTCTTACAAAGATCAAAGACCTGAAGGAACAATTGATTTCTGCTGATGAGGTTATACCAGATAGCTCACTTGTGCAGACCGTTCTGAATGGCCTTCCTGATTCATATCAGAGTTTTGCCTCTACTCTTCGGTTGATGATGAAAGGCAATCCGAATGCCTTGTCATTTGAGGAATTAGTCTCTGTTCTGTTGCAGGAAGATCAGTCCAGGCAGAACAGGTCCATTATGCGTGTTGCAGATCAAGCTTTCCTGGCTAGTCAGAAGGGCAAAGGAAAATGGAGCTCTTCTACTAGTAAGCAGAAATCTGCAAATGCTGCACAATCGAAGAACCAGGATAAAGATGAGAAGAAATCAGAAAAGCAGAAATTGTTCTGCAAGTACTGTAAAGGAAATGATCATATTATAAAGAACTGTCCAAAACTGGCTGCTAAAGAGGCAAAGAAGAAAGAGGCTGGAATGGTTGTTGCAGAGGCCTCTACACCAAAAACAGAGTCTGCAAATCTTGTGCAGGAAGAAGAATGGGCGTTTACTACTGTCTGCAGTTTTGACCCATCTTCTCATGATCAGTGCATGTCTGCAGTAGACTCAGATGTTTGGTACTTTGACAGTGGGGCGACCAAACATATTACCTCGCAGCGCAGTTTCTTCTCTTCACTCGAGCCTGCCCCTACAGGGAATACTGTCACATGCGCCAATAACTCCTCTTATCCTGTTATGGGAGTTGGTAAGATCATTTTGACTACTGCTGATGGTAGTTCTTTCACTTTGTCAGATGCTTTATTTGTGCCAGGGATCAAAAAGAACCTGTTATCAGTTTCTGCATTAGCCAAGATTGGCTTGGTTGTGAAATTCGTTGATGACAGGTGTACAGTCCATGATCTCTCAAATGGCGATGTGATTATTGCTTCTGGCATTTTATGTCGTGGGTTGTATAAGCTCATAGACTATGAAAGATCTGTGAATGATTCGGCATGTGCAGTTCATGATTCTCAGGCTATGTCAGATGCAAAGCTTTGGCATGCACGCTTTGGTCATCTGAATTTTGCTAGTTTGTTACGCCTGCAGAAATCTGAAATGGTGTCTTCTTTGCCCAAACTTGAGGCACCTGGAAAACATGTTTGTGAAGGCTGTATTTTGGGCAAAATGCAGCGTTCTTCCTTTCCAAAAGATGGTTCAGTTCGGGCTATGCAGAAATTGCAGCTTGTACATAGTGATGTCTGTGGTCCTATGCAGACACCCTCTTTTGGAAATTACCTTTACTTCGTGACTTTCATTGATGATTTTTCCAGGCATGCATGGGTATACCCACTCAAAGCAAAGTCCGAAGTGTTCATGTGCTTCAAACAGTTTTTGGTTTTGGCTGAAAATCTGTCAGCATGTAAAATGGGCACCCTCCGTTCTGATCGAGGGGGGGAATATATGTCTTCAGATTTTAATGCATTTCTGGCTGAACGTGGGATAAAACACCAGTGTACAGTGCCGTATACACCTCAACAGAATGGAGTTGCTGAACGAAAGAACAGGTCACTCATGGAGATGGCGAGGTGCATGGTCAAAAGTCAGGCTTTACCACATAGTTTCTGGCTTGAGGCTGTCATGTGTGCAGCATATGTACTGAACAGGTGTCCCACCAAAGCGTTGCAGTCTATCACTCCATATGAGGCTTGGCATGACCGCAAGCCATCTGTTGCTCATCTGCGTGTTTTTGGTTGTTTGGCATATGCATTAGTGCCTGAACAACACCGCAGAAAATTGGATTATAAGGCAGTAAAATGTATTTTTGTTGGGTACAGTTCTGAAAGTAAAGGCTATCGTCTGTATCATCCACAGACTAAACGCATTCTGGTTAGCCGTGATGTTGTCTTTGTGGAAGATGCTATTCAGCCATTGCTTTCATGTACTAAGGAGACATCTGTTAGCTCCAAAGACATGTATGATACTTTGATGCCTCTTTTTACAGGTGGACAGGCTAGTGCTGGTCCTAATGAGGCAACTTCTCAGCCTTTGCAGGTTTCATATGATGATGCAGATCATTCCATTTCTGATGCAGATTTACATGATGCACTTGTTGATGAGAGAGCTGATATTGAACAGGCAAAAACTATGCCAAAATGGCTGGTGCAGACTTTGCGTGACAGCAAATTAGATGCACCTTTGTCATATCGTACTCGTTCAGGCTCTCATAGTACCTCCTTTGCATCAGATTGCTATGCTATGGCTGCATCTAGTCTCTGTGATGAGAATGAGCCTGTTTCTTTTGATGAAGCACAAAATTCAGAAAATTGGATGGCTGCTATGCAATCTGAATATGATGCTATAATGAAGAATGGTACATGGTCTTTATGTGACTTGCCTCCTGGCAAGAAGGCCATTGGCACTAAGTGGGTATACAAGCTGAAGCGTAAACCTGATGGTACAGTTGACAGGTATAAGGCTAGGCTTGTTGCAAAGGGTTATGCGCAGGAAAGAGGCATTGATTTTGATGAGACCTTTGCACCTACATGCCGTATGACTACTGTTCGGAGCATTTGTGCACTTGCAGCCCATCATGGTTGGAATGTACATCAGTTGGACATTAAAACAGCATTTCTGAATGGTGACTTGCATGAAGAAGTGTATGTTTTTCAGCCCCGTGGCTTTGTGCAGAAAGGGCATGAAAACCAGGTGTGCAGGTTAAAGAAGGCGTTATATGGTTTAAAGCAAGCACCACGTGCTTGGTATGAGAAGATACATGCCTATCTAATTGCACATGGTTTTGAGAACAGTCCAACTGAAAGCACCTTATATGTTAAGCGTGCTAATGATGTGCTTCTGATCATTGTTGTCTATGTAGATGACATGCTGCTCACTGGTCCTCTTGAGAAGCATATTGCTGATTTCAAGGCTGATTTGCATGCCTCATTTGAGATGTCTGATTTGGGGCATTTGCATCACTATTTGGGCATTCAGTTTATGCAAGTTGATGGTGGAATGGCTTTGTGTCAAACGAAATATATTGACACATTATTGCAGCGTTTTGGCCTTGAAGACTGTAAGCCTATTGCCACTCCTATGGAGACAGGTTTACGATTGAGTCTTCATGATGCTGGAGATGCATTTGATGCTGTTCTCTATCAGCAGGCTGTTGGATGCTTGATTTACTTATGCATTACTCGGCCAGATATTCAGTTTGCTGTCTCACAGATGAGAAGGTTTATGCATTGCCCAGGAGTCACGCATTGGAAAGCGGTTAAGCGCATCTTTCGCTACTTGAGTGGTACTCGGCTACTTGGGTTGTTTTATCCCAAGGGGGGATCACCACCGCCAGATTTGCATGCTTTTTCTGACTCAGATTGGGCTGGTTGCTATGACACTCGTGTGTCCACCAGTGGTTTTTGCTTCATGCTTGGTAGCTCATGTATATCTTGGTTGAGCAAGAAGCAGCCTACTGTGGCCACTTCCAGTTGTGAGGCTGAGTATAGGGCAGCTTTCACAGCGACTGTTGAGTGTGTGTGGCTCAGACGCCTTATGGCTGATTTGGGTGTTGGCCAGTCTTCTGCCACCACCATCTTCACTGACAGTCAGAGCGCATTGGCAGTTGCGAGGAACCCTGTGTTCCATGCTCGCACTAAGCACATTGAGGTGCATTATCACTATGTCAGGGAGAGGTTCTCTGCTGGGGAGATCAGCTTGGCATATGTGCCCACGCAGGAGAACATTGCAGACCTCTTCACGAAGGCTCTGCCTAGGGAGAAGTTTGAAGCTTTCCGCAAAGCTTTGGGCTTACTTCCTTTTGTGGAGTGATTTCCACATAGCTCGGCACTTCCTTATACATGAGTGCCACCTCCTTGTTCACCGCATCACTCCCAGGGGGGATTTGTTGATATATTTAGGTAGTGATGTGTGTGAACACTCTAGGACCGCCGGGGCACTTTTTTCCCTCTTTAGGAGGTTTTTTTCCCCGGGCCTGTATATACGCCTATTGCCCTAATGGGCTACTTATCTTTGTACATTCTCTAGTAATACATTCAGTCTTGTGTGTTGTGCTCCAAGCTTCTTCTTCTTCCTTGTGCTGTTCGCGTGCTTCCGCAGACGTCTAACTCCAACAAATTATGCAACCCTAACAAGAGTGGATATATGCTATGGGATGAGTACATTGAGTCAATTCATGCATACACCAAGAAAAACTCATATGGAAGCTGCAAAAAGGATCTTAAAGTACTTGAAGGATACCATAAATGAAAGATTATTTTATCCATTTACATCTGACTTGGATATCAAGCTATACTCTGATGCAGATTGGGCTAGCTCAAAAGATTGGGCTGCCTCAAAAGATGATAAGAGGAGCACCTCTGATTACTTATCTTTTGCAGGATCTAAGTTGATTTCATGGACATCGAAGAAACAACTAACTGTGGCATTGTTATCAACCCAAGCTGAATATAGGGGACTTGCAAATGCAACACTAAAGGCAATATGGTTAAAACTACTCTACTCAGACTTTGGGCTACAAACATACACTCCAATGATCTTTGGAGATAATACTAGCTCATTACATATGGCTGCTAATCATGTATATCATGCAAGGACTAAGCACATTGAAGTGCATTATCATTATGTGAGAGAGAAGCTACTTAGCAAGGACATACGATTGTCCTATGTATCAACAAATTTGCAATGTGTAGATATTCTAACTAAATCTTTGGATGGAACTAAGTTGAGCAGGTTCAAGATGATGATTGGATTGCAAGAGATTAAAGAAAGTTGAAGCCGAAGCATGTTAGGCTTGAGGGGGAGTTGCTGGTGCAATTACTCCAAGCCTAAAACACTTGATCACTTATCATAAGGTTCATATGTTCATTCATGTAGTAGCACATGAATGATCTCTTCTAAAAGATTGATTTTTACTCCTTGTAAAAGTGCATATGTGGAAACACTTCCAATCAGGATTTCTTAGGAGTATCTTTCCATGAATTATTTGGTGAAGATTTATGGCAAATCAAGTCCTAAAAATTTGGAACACTTTTAGGTAAAGACTTGAATTCAAATTTGAATCTTGGCTCCAACAAAAGGCTATAAAAAGAGGACTATCTAGTTGCGTGCAATGAGTTGAATTTAGGAGAGATTTTAGAGGGATTTGTGTGGCATATTGAGCTCACATTATAGCTCTACTATTGCCCTCACATTGTGCAATCATTCATTGCCAATGTCAATGTAATTTATGTGCATTAATACATATAGTTTTCTCATATCCCATCTCTTCTACTCTGTCATGTATCACTTAGAACAGTGAACTTCTCTGATTAATTTTTTAGTGTGTACTTGATCATTTGAATTGCTTTAACTTGTGATAGATTGATTAGACTGTCTATCTTCTTTCTACTAAGTTTCATTTCAATTGCCTCAGCCAATCTCGAGTTATGTGCAACACGTTGCCCTTTAATCTGCATACAGTTAACTCTCGAAAATGTCGGGATGCATCTCTGATTTGCTAAGCTTCATTCTCAGTGCATAACTGGTCATTTCAAGTGAAATAACTTGTGAAAGTTAGCTAACTTAGTTAATTAGATATCCCCAAAAGGATTTTGTTCAATTTTTATATGGAAAGGAGTACTCTTCATTTTCCTGAGCCGGTGTAGTGACCAAAATAGCAAGTTTTTGGTTCACAATGAAACTCCAACTTATCTGTTTTGATCCAATGATTTGAGGATCATCTTCCAAAGTACTTAGATGATTATTTGTGCTTCCTCGAGAGATCAAGAGGTCTATTTTGCACTCCTCAACTTAGTTTTGGCTCGTGTGAACCGAGAATTTGCAGCACCATCTCATTTCTGGAAGATGTCCACCATCTCCTCCAACACTTCACTCATTGAGCCACAAACCATGATACACTTATCAAACGAGTCTACTCTCCCTCGAACCACTCTCACCTTTGGATATACTCACGTCACATATCACCATCCTCCTACATGATTGAGCTCTCCACAACTTTCCATACACACCCTCCATGCATAGGATCCATGCCCCACAACCGTTGGTATTATGGAGATTGTCAGGAACTAAGGAAGCATCTATGGATTTTTAGAGCATAGAGGTGATATGACACATACATAGGAACAGTGTGGCATTTAGAGCCTTACTCTCTACAAGCGGCGAGAATGGGAGGAGAGATAGTGTTGGGATATCTACCATTTGCTCATGAGTTGGGACAGTGTAGTGGAGTGGTGACATGTGAGAGAGAGGAGACAATAGAAATCCATTCGAGAACCAAGCACTTGGCATAGCTATGCACAGAGCCTATACTAGATCCAAGACCAGCTCCCCATTCCGAGGCCATATTTGCTCATGAGTTGGGACACTATAGTGGCGTGGAGACATCCGAGAGAGAGGAGACAACAGACACCCATTCAAGACCCAAGCTATTGCCCATCTAGAGCATGGTAGGGCCAATCACTAGTTCAGTTTACAGGTAGAGGATCTCATCTATGGATGCATGACTCTAACACCTCTCATTGCCCACCTCTTCAACCATGCACTGGTTGAAGGGTTCCCTGACTCAAGGACTGAGAATACCATAGTGCCCATTCATAAGTCAGGCAATGTTATGGATCCAGCCACATCTCAGATGATCATGATGGGGCAGCCATATGGGGGTGGGGATTAGCTACGTGAGCATGGGCAACATTGGAGAGGCCATAGATTCTCATGATTGCAAGACTCATCCGCATCAAGCCTTCGGTACCACATGATATCATCAGAGCTGAGCTCGCTGCACCACTTATGCTAGTGGAGGCAATATTCTAGACAATATGCCTATTACACAGGATCCGGAGCATGGACACAGAGTGCATCCTTATCAAGCTTTCCAGGCATCATGCGACATGCCACTAGCAGGAGACACCTCCTCATCGTATGCAGAGACACGGACTGGCTGGCCCATCATGGGTTTGACATAGACAGACTACCACCATTGCAGTAAGACTTACATGCCCCCACCTATTTGCTCTCCTGTCAGGAGAGGAATAGGATAATTCGTCAAGAGATATGGCATATATACATGCAGAGGACATGGATTAGCCCTAAGGATACATTGCCACAAAAAATGCTCCACTACCGTGAGCATTTTCTACAGAAAATGTATCATATGAGGGCTTCATTGAGACTCTGTGCTACATGCATACATACCTACCACACCACCTTCGAGCCGTCATTGGCCAGCTTCGAGTTTCATCACATGAGCTCGAGATCGAGAGGGGTCGGACCAGGGGAGTCCCTCGAGAGGAGAGGTGGTGCCCAGTATGCCATATAGTGATAGAGCGTGAGTAGCCTGCGAAGGAAGAAACTAATTTTGTCCCTTTTGCTACCCGTCAATTCCTACCAGTTCCAGAAAAGCTATATACGGAGACCTCTCCATCAAAGAAAGGGAAGCTCATAGAGAGACAGAGGAGACACAGACACAAGACCTCTACATAGTGTGTAGAGGGGGGAGTCTCCTCCTCCTTCTCCTAGGGGTGGATGGCAGATTGAGGCATGGACTTGGGAGCTTTGTGAGGGAGGAGTGGGTCAGGCACTTGACTACAACCGGTGGAGTTGAGCAAGGATAGCTCCCACTGCCTGCCTTACAAGTTTCAAGCTCCTAGGCTGAAAAGATGTCTTCCTTTTCTTGTGGAGCAGTGAGTTGAGACTCTCCCCCTCAATTGTCCATCTCTTTATGTTATGCTATAGTGTCTTATCCATGTAAATAGTCATCAGATTATCTTGTATTGGAAGAAGTGTCCTATTCTTGTCTATGTAATGTTGCTTTTATTTCATGTCATTGTTTGTTCTTGTTAGAAGGGTTTCTATAAATAAGCTGGAAGCATCTCATGTGATGTTTCTTTTTGAAGGAGTCATAGAATCCATGTTGTTCTAAATCTTCAATAATCCATGCTGTTGTGAACCAGCCAATTGCTGTTTTTTTAATGTGTGCCTGAGAGAGCACAGGGTATACTTCCCTAAGGAGAACCCCCTTGAGTAGAAGGTGCCCTCGGAGATTAAACATTCATTTTTTCCACTTAAAAATGGAGTCCAGGGGTCTCCCTTCTTCAGCGGAGGTTGGGACCTTCCTCACGGCAGCATACGAGAGATGAGAGCCGTCGCTGCAGCCCATGCATTAGACACGGATGAGTACCTAGCAAACCATTACTAAGTTCTTTCTGCGAGATGGGCTACGACGGACGGGCCTGCCTTCGAGAGGCATAGGGCTCACTCTCGAGTAGGGAGTAGCAGAGAGAGTGCGACGCCGACCACATATGGCTAGATACTGACAACCACAACTAGGATATCTCACGCATCAGGATAGCCCATGACCACATAATGGATCAGAGGTGCACCACCACCACTTCGGTAGCCTTCCTTGAGGAGGCACTGAGACCATTGCCGATGTACCACATACTCCACCCACCTCCACCCATCATTAGTAGTTAGGATATACATATTCACTCCCGCCATGGACCCCCCGTGTATTAAGTGGCCATTATCTGTAGAGTCAGAGCCACATCTCCCCATGCACCACTACATTATCCCCACTACCCCCTCCATCACCGAGTACACTATCCTTTGGTTGTTTCCAGCCTTTTTCAGCCTACACACTTTTGTGTAGCGAGTACTTTCCTTTTTATTTCTACACCTTTTTATTTCTACACAGGGGTTACTACAGTTGTACATGGTTTTCTCTCATAAGCAAGTTTGGCCTTCGGAAGACGTTAATATCACTTTCTTTCTTTCTTTCTTTCTCTCTCTAGACCATCAGCTCAACACTAGTCTGCCTATTCCTTGAGTAGAGACTTGACCAGTTCTTCAAGAAAGCAATTAACTTCTTGAGAGAGGAGTCGACCGGATTAAGTTCTTTAGAGAGAAGTCGGCCAGATTATGGATCATTCCATTTCTTCAGCAGTTGATCAAATATTAAGTAGAACAATTTTAGATAGATCACCTTCCTCAGCCTACTAAATGACCACTTTGCCAAGAAGACTAATTATGAAGTTGACCATTTTCTAGTTGATTAAATTTCAATTTCTGAAGTTGACCACTTTTCCATTCCACTAAGTTTCAATTTTGAAGTTGACTACTTTTCCAAGTCACATAATTGAAGTTCACCACTTTCTCTGTGGACTAATCAAGTCCCGAAACGAATGACTGTTGTCAATATGCAGCAGCTAGAGATGGAGACAAAGCCAAGGGACCAACCTCTTCAATTAGGCAAGGTTTTTAGTGGTATGCAACATACTTGAGAGTAAGTTCAACAGAAGGAAAAAAATCACAGAATGCATTTAATTTGTTCTCTCTGAGAACGTAGAATGTCTAAGTGACGGGCAAGGTGTAGAGGGGTACTTTGATAAGTCCCTTGAATGATGTATTTTTATCCTTTTTATTTTTATGAGATGGAAGGAAAAGAAGAAAGGAGGTATCTTGATTTTAAGCAAGGATTCGAAGAAGAAGAAGAAGAAGAAGAAGAAGAAGAAGAAGAAGAAGAAGAAGAAGAAGCAAGGACGACTAAGATGGAGAAAACAAAGAGGATCCAGTTCATCATGAGGGAGGAATCAATAACTCCCAAGTTTCCCAATTTCCAAATTGCCAAACTTTTTCCGATTCCCCATTTTCCAAGTTTCTAAATTTTCCAAGTTGCCCAATATTTTAAGTTTCTCATTTTCCAAGTTGCCTATTTTTCTAGTTTCCCATTTTCTGAATTACCCTATTTCCGAAGTTGCCTAGTTTTTTGAGTTGCCCATTTTCCAAATTACCCAATTACCCAAGTTGCCTACTTTTCCAAGTTGCTCATTTTCCAAATTACCCACTTTCCAAGTTTAGTCGACCCAGTTTCAAAAGTTGCCTATTTTTATAGAGTTTCCTATTTTTTACAAATTTAGTCGACTAAGTTTCAAGATTTGCCTACTTTTTAAAAAAATTTTCTATTTCTTTACAAATTTAGTGGACCAATTTCAAAAGTTGCCTAGTTTTATAAAGTTGCCTATTTTATAAAATTGGCCTACTTTTAATGAATTAAATTTAGTCCACCAATTTCACTTGTAGAAAAGAAACTAAATTTCCTAGTGTGGAAAGAACAGACAACTTCTTGCATGTGGATTGCCGATGGATTGCACCGATGCACCGACTAGATGGAGGGGCAAGTCATCATAAAGGCATGAGAAAGATCTCTTCTTTGCCAAATAGGAGAATTCGGAAGATAGTGATGGTGGAGGAAATGACTAAGTGGACCAATATATGAACTTGCCCGTAATCCTACAAAGGGAAGAAATCGATTTTGTCCCTTTTGCTACGAGCCAACTCCTATGAGCCCCAAAAAAAAAACTATATAAGAAGACCTTTCCATCAAGGGAAGGAGATAGATATAGACAAACAAGGAGATACAAGAGAGACGCAAGACCGACAGAGACACAACAACTCCACATAGTGTGTAGAGAGGAGAATCCCTTCAAGCTTCTCCAAGGGGTGGATGGAAGATTGAAGCATGTAATTGGGAGTTCTATGAAGGAATGGGTTGGGCACTTGACTACAAGAGGTGGTGTTGAGCAAGGGTAGTTGCCACTACGTGCCTTACAAGTTCTCAAGTTCCTAGGCTGAAAAGATGTCTTCTTTTTTTGCGAAGCAGTGAGTTTGGACTCTCCCCCTCAATTGTCCATCTCTTCAGGTTCTGATATTCTATCTTGTCCATGTAATTAGTCATTGAATTGTCCTATATTAAAAGAAGTGTCCTAACCTTGTTCATGTAATGTTGCTTTTATTTCAAGTCATGTTTGTTTTTGTTCAAGGAATGGTTTCTTCAAATAAGTTGGTATCATCTCACGTGATGTTTTTAGGAGTCTTAGAGTCCGTGCTGATCTAATTCTTTAGTACAGACTGTGCTGATCTAATTCTTCCGTGAGGTCCACAGCCAGCCAATTGCCTTTTCTTTTGATGTGTGCTTGAGAGAGCATAGGGTACACTTCCTTAATGAGAACCCCCCTTGAGTAGAAGGTGCCCTCTTAGGTGAAGCATTCATCTTTTCCTCTTCAAAAATGGAGTCGAGGACTCTCCCTTCTACAATCGTGGGGATAAGCTATTGTTCACTGAAGTAAATGGAGCAGACATCTTCACCAAGGCTCTCGGAGGAGAGAAACTTAATCAAGAATTTCCAAATCTTGTCATTGGACCAACAAGGTAGTTCATGGCAAGGTGGACATTGATGGAGGGTGTCAGGTATACTCAATACTCCACCTCAAGTGACCATAAATGATCCATGGTGCTCTAAGTTGTAAGGCCCTGATTATGAGGAGAAGCCATTGTGATAGCCCGGACATTTGCAAAACCATGGGTGGACAATACGATCTTTGTACCATATTTCTAGCTTCATTGCTTTTGAAAATTTGAGAATTTGAGTTCTCAATCTCTTTGTCTACGCCTCTTCTTTGTCTTCGTTATTTTCTTCTTAGCTCTATCTATTGATCTATTCCACTGTGTTATTATTTTCGTACACACACTACTAGCTAAAAAGCTCCACTATCACGAGCTTTTTCTAGAAATTTCAGATCAAGGATCCATTCATATGCCTCTGTACATGTAGATCTATATGCCATATCACATACGGGTTGTTCTTGGGAAGCTTAGAATGTCATCACACCAACTTGAGATTGAGAGAGGCAGAGTTAGTAGGACTTCTAGGGAGGAGTGCATATGTCTCATATGCCAAATTGAGGTGAAGTATGAGGAGCATTTTGTTACACGTCCTGCATAGGCTCACCTTAGGACACAATTCCAGGTGGAGGGATCACTTTGACAGTGCATGATGAGTGAGGATCAATGCCGATTCAACCGTTTCCTCATTGTTGTGTATCACATACGTGAGACATTGATACAATTTAGAGGGTCAGAGCGTGGAGGTATACAATGACACATCACTCATATTTCTTCAGGGGTTAGGCACAATCTACCATCCCACTTAGTACTCCAGGGCTCACCTTTTAGTAGGCAGAGACACAGAGGGCCATTACAGGAGCTTGGATTTCTGAATATCGGTGACTTGAGGATCCCATCACTTCATGAGTAGCAGATGGAGGGGAGACGAGTATTCACACCCCGGCGTATCATTTTTCCAGAGGATACTGTATCTGACACCCATATACTGCATCCTCCATCCATTCCCCTCCATACTGTGTTTGTAGGCTCATTCATTCTTGTAGCTCCCATTGCGGCCCCCCATAGTATCATAGTAACTCTCTCTTGTACTACATGGTCATTTTGTGGTGCAAGAACCACGTCACATTCTGCACATTGTTAGGCTTTCACTACAGTTTACTTCTACTGTATTGCGTTTACCTAACACCTGAAGTATCGCCGATGTATATGGTTTTTGTTTCGTACGCCAATTTTGGCCTTTAGCAAATGTTAATATGACTTTCTTTGTTTTTTCTCTCTCTCTCTCTCTATCTATATCTATGTATCCTTCATGCTCTCCTTTTATAGCCTGTTACAAAGTAGTGGTGGCCAAAGTGGGAAAGTTATAGCTACATTAGTCCTGGCATGGGCACTGGGCAGTTGCACTTACCAAAGTCGTAAGGTGCTTCAGAGTTGTCATGTGCTCATGCCTTGACCACTCTTCCTTGACCCCCCGCTGCCTTGGCCATTCTTCTTTGACCACCTGTGCTTTGAGCCGCCCTATCAGAGGTGCAAGGTACCGATCGCCTTGGAGTTCCCAGTCCACTCGCCCAGTGGAGAGGCCAATCAATTGCCGAGCTGAGAGGCGCCAGTCAATCGCCAAGTTGAGACGCCAGGCCTAGTCTCCCAGTTGCATGACGACCCAATCAGTCGCCTAGTTGCAAGTCCACCTCATCAGTTGCCTAGTCGCAAGACCACCTAGTCGCGCAGTTGCAAGGCCACCTTCACTGGCCGAGTTGCAAGGCCACTTCAGCTAGTCCTTCAAGTTGCCCAGGTGCAAGGCTAGTTATTCTTCCAGAGTGCCTTATATCCATCTTTTGCCCAGTCTATCAGCTTTAATCCTATGCTTCAAAAAACGAAATTCGTCTGCACTCTCCTCCCTCCTTAACAGCGTGTGCCCATTGGGGGGGGGGGGGGGGTGGGCAACCATGCATGGTTTTCACACTTGAACAAGGCAGTTGGGCTCCTGCGTGGGCAGTGTTGAGGCGATATTCGACTTCCTTCCAATCATCTTCACAAAGTGTTCACGCACCCAAGTCGACGGGCTCCGATGCCACTATTAAAAAAACATTCTTTTGCCATTAAGGCTCCATAGATGAGCTCCGCAAGCTGGCGGAATACACACAAAGACTTCGAACAACAACTGCCCAGCCACATCGAGCACATCTCACAGCATATGCATATATGCATGATCATACCACGTGTGCCTTTCTGTCTCCTCTCTTCTACCTTCCATATGCGGTATCTCTCTTCTACCTTCCATATGCGGTATTAACCCACAAGTGGGATCCATGCCCACATGAACCTAAGGGATGTTCCCACTTAGTGATGTGACATATTTCAATGCTTGTCTTTAGAAGTGTTTCTAAATGTGCATAGTATTAAGCAAATGTAAGTGACTATAATCCCGACTAGCTGTTGTTCCTTCTACTGGGAGTCAACTGTAAACTTCTTATTTGTGATTTGTCTAACTGTTTGTCTCACATTTCATAACTTACATATCTGTGAAGCTGATCTATATTCCAGCATATACTTTGTTTTGATTTGTTGTCGGCCTTCAAATATGCACAGAGTGTGTTATGGAGTATACCTCTCCAAGGAGAGCCCATCCCAAAGTAGCCAGCTGGCAGGGGGAGTTACAATGTGTCTGCCACTGGGAGAAAATTCAAGGTGTTGGCTGATCAAAACTATCAAGGGCACTGAAATTCAGAAGCCTGGAAGGGCAGTACCCAGGATATGTAAAGGAGTCTAAACAGGTGGAACAAAGGCCAGAAAACTTATCTCGTGGTTGGAAACAGGTTGACCATTGCATGTATGAACATGATCAGGCAGACAAGAGCTATCTAGCACGAACCCAGGAGTCAAGATTGATGGATGAGGCTGAGTATTGCACCATGGAAGTTGGGAAGTTGAATTTAGGGATGGCAAATGGGAGCAGGGGGGTAGGCTGAACATAAAGCCATGACTTACAGTGCAGCCAATTGTTGTCTACCATATTTTTGGAATGTACCTTGTATTTCTCTTCAAGAGACTCTCAACCTGTTCAGTCCATTATACAGCCTCAGATGTTGTACTTCTTAAATTTCACATATTCATTAGAAATTTGACAAATTTGAAAAGTGCACAATACTATTATGTTGGACTAGCAAGGATCTTATAGTTGCAGAGTCTTCATATATTCTCTTCTGTATTCAATAATCGTTTCTGAGTCCTACTTTGAGCCTTGGTTATCTCTCTTTCTTGTTCTCCTTCAATCAAAAGCTTTTAGTAGAATTTAAGAGCTGATGGCTGCTTTTTGCTCTGGTAGATGTTCATGTTCTGGGAAACAATCCGTGCATAAAGTTTCATTAGAAAATAGAAAAGCTGATATGTGTTCTAGGATGAAAGATCTTAATTGTTGAAATAAGTTCTGTAATGTGTTTGCACTTAATAATCCATGCTTTCATGAATTTCAATTACTGAGAACAGTCTTTATGTGCAGGAAATGAATGTTTTGAACACCGTCTTCCTCGGGTAAGTCATATCCAGAATTCTGTACACTTTCCTGTATTTAAATCCTGCTCAGAATGATGTCAAGGATCCTTTTAAAAATTGTTATTTCAAAGGATGTCTGTGGGACCAGTATATGTAAAACCATAAAATCATTATTCTGAATTGGAAAGCTGAACTATTTTCTCCATTTTCTGACTCTTGATTAATACATCGAAGAAGTTTGTAATAACTTGCATCAACTGACACTAAAAAGCTAGGAATATTGGAGAATAGAATCTTTTCTCTTTTGTATGTAACTTTGTCCACATGATTGTGTTTGAGAGCGAGTAAATTAGAGAATCCACTATTACAGTGGTGAAATGGTATTAGAGTGACAATCGGAAGATTGCCAAAATGCATAAAGAGCATACAATGATCTGAAAAATTTGAGAAGTTGGCAAGTGTACATTGCGTTTTTAATGCACATGTATGCTTTGAACAGTCTTCTTTCTCTAATTTAGAAATACTTTGCTGCTGTGAATATTTGTTATACCTAAAAGCATGGTTCAAAAGGCATTGGAACTTTTTCATAAATGGAAAAATCATTTCGATATCTTAACATGTAGGATCTTCACACTGCAATCTTTTTGCACCTAAAAGAGATTTTTTCACTTGCTAGTATACTGACTTATAATGCAAATTATGCAGGTTCTTCTAAAAAATTCATCTACATGTCTTAGATTGATTTTATCTTAATCTAGTTGAAATGCAATCATGCAGTTTAGTCTGAAATTTTCTAAAGTCATAACTTTTAAAAGTCCATTTCAATAATTTGCATCATAATGAATTTGATAATTTTTAGAGTTTTGCATTTGTTTATGAATAGTTCGTGCTTTTTTAGTAGCATCACCAAAAATGTATCCTTTTCTTTGAGGTAGACTCTCCTTGATAGATCTATTTTGTTTCTTATATACCTACTCGTATGATTATATGAATGAATATTATCATGATGAGATGCATTCAATCTAAATGTTTGCGAGCATAATCATGGGGAATCATTCGGAACTTTAACATGTTTCTTTCTTGTTAGATTTTTTTACATTCATAAAAGTTTTCTAGGGATATAAATATGATATTTCAATTGAAGGACCAAACTGTTGGTACTTCTTGAAACCTTTGATGTTAAGGAGAAGTTGGGAACATTGCCTTTGATTTACAACTTTATCGATTGATGGTCCCACACATATGCAAGTTGTCCTTGGCCTGCATTTGCTTGGCTCAAATATAAGGTGCCTCAAGTTTGGGTAGAGAGGATAGCTTTTCAGATTTCTACGGGCAAACAAACTTGCAAATTTCAAATGACCAAAGAGTGCATGCCAAAGCTTTGCATTCGAGATAGCTTGAGAATCTTGAACTCCACATGTTGAATCATTCAGAGATTTTGCATGGTCAATGAGCTTATAAAGCCCACGACATAAAATGCGAGAAGCAATAATAACATGGCCATTTGGGAGATCATGGACTAAACATTGTCATCAACAAATTTGATAATCAAGCCAATCTTGGCTAATGCTAAAATGTGACAACAGATTTTTCTTGATCCATGGCACATATAAAGCTTCTGACAATGTGAAAGAACTACCATCAGCACTAGTTAGTGACAATGATCTTATCATGTCCGCTTACAGGATAAGAGGATTTGTTAGCACATATGACAATAGTTCCTATAGGGGCAGGCTGAAGTGAACTCAAGAAACTGCATTGCGAGGTAATATGTTTGGTTGCCCCACTATCAAAATACCAAACATCTGAGTCAACTCCAGGCGTACACTATTCATGAAAAGATGGGTCATAACTGCAAATAATAGTAAATGCCCATTCTTCATTCTCAACAAGATTAGCATACTCTGTTTTGGGTGTAGAGGCCTCTACAACAACCATCCCTACCTCTTTCGACAATCTTTTTACAACAACCATCCCTATTTTCAAAACTGTTTTTGCTTTTCTTTTTTTTTTTTCTCATCTTTGTCTTTCTTCTTTGACTCTATGACATTAGCAGATTTCTGCTTACTAGTAGATGAGTTCGATTTACCTTTTCCCTTTAGACTAACCAAGAAAGCTTGATCTCCAAAATGCATAATTGACATGTGCTGCCTTGACTTATCTTCATGCAACAAAACAAAGACTAACACCTCAAATGTTAAAGCATTTGGATTGCCTTTCATCATCAATTGAAGAGTAGAAGCAAAACTCTGATATGAAGCTGGAAGATCTTTAAGTAGAGTCTCTACATGTGAACTTTCTAGTAAGACTTTATCAGCACCTAATCACGCCGAGTATACTCACCAATTTTCGTGCGATTGAAAGACTAGAACTGGAGGGGTATCGATGACACCTTGGTGATATATTTAGGTATTGATGTGTGTGAACACACTAGGACTGCCGAGGCACTTTTTTCCCTCTTTAGGAGGTTTTCTTTCCCGGCTTGTATATATGCCTATTGCCTTAATGGGTAACTTATCTTTGTACATTCTAGTGGTAACACATTGAGTATTGTGTGTTGTGCTCTAAGCTTCTTCTTCTTCTTCCTTGTGTTGATCGCATGCCTCTGCAGATCTCAAACTCCAACAATTGGTATGAGAGAAGGTCGCCGCTTAGTCAACCTCTCTCCGATCACAATCTCAGAATCGCATGAAATTTGGTGAGCGTACTCAGGGTGATTACGAGATCAAAACAGACTCGTTTTTTGGTGCCGAAATTGCGATCTGAGCTCGTTTCAGCCTCCGAACGCACTATCGCAGCGCTTGTGCAGGCTATTTTGTTTCAGCCTCCGAACGCACTATCGCAACGAAACCTGTAAAGATATATACAGGTTTCGGTTTGCCAGTATAAGCATCTCGAAGAAGTCTTCTACATGTTTAGCAGAACTCGACAGGGTAGTTATGTTTAACTTTTAGAGATGTTGTCAAATTTTTGCATGAGGGTATTTTAGTCAGTGGCCATGGCTGTAAGCAGTCATGTATTCCATATGTTGGTTGTTGAGGATAAGTTGGACGGTACCAAGTTTTGGACAATTCTTTATGACATTTGCTTTGCAGTACTTCAAAACAATTTTTACTTTTCTGTTTTCTTGTCATCTCTGTCATCCTTCTTTGATTGTGCAGAATTAGTAGATTTTTCCTTACTAGTAGAAGAGCTCCATTTACCTTCTTGATCTGCAACACACATAATGCACCTGTTCTGCCTAGACTTCTCTTCCTGCAATAGAACAGAGACTAGCTCCTCAAATGTCAAGGCATTTGGATTCCCTTTCATCATCAAATGAAGAGTAGAAGAAAAAAAGAAAAACTATGATATGAATCGGGAAGACCATTCAGAAAAGTCGACACAAGTGAATTGTCAGGCAAGACTTCATGAGCAGAAATCAACTAATCTATCAAATCTTTGATTTTTGTCAGAAAACTGTCCATGGAATCACCTTCATTTAGGTGCTCACTCTGCAACTGTTTTCGGAGGTAAGCAACACGAGCCTCACTCTTTGCCCTGTACAAAGTGATAAGTATATCCAAAGCATCCTTAGCTGTTTTGCAAGAGCGAATTTGAGGAATAATTGCATGTTTGACAGACAAGGCTATCAATGCATGTGTCTAAGCATCTCTGCCATCCCAATGAATTTGCTCTGTAGTAGGTAGGGCAGAAACCGCAACATGAACAAGAATCTGCAGAATATCACCATCTTCGACACCATCTGTATGAACTTCAGTACCTGTATTTGCATATGTAATAGGACGTTTTTCAACACCCTACACAATATTCCACAGTCGTTTTGCAACCAATACATGACGCATCATATAAACCCACAATGGATAATTGACTGCAAAGACCGAAGTTGAAAACTTGTGGGCGTTTTTTCATACTGTATCGGGAAGTCTATACTGTATCACTCATCCACATTGTAGCAAAATTCATTGTATTATTGAGAGCTATTTGTTGACATCAGTTGTATATTCATTGTTTCATTGAGCATAGTTTGTTTATCTAGCGCATCGAGTCGAGTGATTTTAGTTTCTTAGCGTTGTATTTTGATTTTTCATCCACTACGTTTAGGAGCATACGTGTGCGATCGAGAGTATTTGCTTTCTCTTCCGAGGGCATAGGCCCACATATGTACGATCATCCTACGAGGGCAAGGCACCCAGCATGCAGACACTGCTCATTGGATGGGGGACGTGCACTCTGTCGCACCTAAAACACATCAAATGTCTTCTAGAATGATTGCAATTATTCATACCTTGGTTTGCATTTGTATAATAAGGTTGCCCTTGAGGCTCCTTGAGGATGGAGAATTGGTGTGGCATTCCTTGTGGTTTTATGGACACTCTTTTAAGGGTGAAGATCCCTCTATCAAGGGGATTCAATGTAGCCCAAGCTATTCTAGAATACCTGTCAGATCCTTGTAGGACCATGCAAAGGCACTTTTATAAGTATAGAGGAGGGAAGTTATCTTTCGTAGTAAAATTGGATAGTGCCACAACCATGTGGCTGGTTGGACTATCTGTGGGTTTTCTTGATCTCCAAGGTTTACTTCTTGTACTAGTGTCTCTATGGTGGCCTCACTTGAGAAGTCTTCAATAGTGTGTGTTGGGATTCCATTTAGCTTGTACTCCATGATATGCTTCTTAGTCCATCTCCATGCAATATGTGGAAATGGAAGGTCATCTCTGATTCCAGAGTCAAAATTAGTCTCTAGAGATGCTTACCCATGTTCTTCATCTTTTGGTCCTCCAACCATATAACTATCGAACTTTGCCTGATTGACATTTCAGTGTAATTGTGCCCTCCGGCGAGATTTGGCTATTAAGAAGAAGTTTCTCAATTGGGGGAGTCTAGCCCATTGGTGCTTGCAAAAAGCTACATCTCCTACTTGTCTCACAGGAGTCGGTGCCACTGAAAAAATTGACCAAACTTTAGCATCTAGGAGTGTCTGCACAAAAAGAGATGTTTGGCCTACTTGCACAACATGAGGTGGTCCATCCAAAGGTAGGCGCCTAACCTTACTAGTTTGGTTATCTCGACGGAGTCACACACTTGGGCCACTTGCGAGGAGGTTCCCCTCCTGGGCCACTAGCTACACTCGCCGAGGTTAACCCATTTGTTCATTTGTACTTATTTACTTGCAACCATCTAGTTCGTTTTCTTTCATATTGAACATCTAGTCACCTAGTTGGGCCACTTGGGAGGAGGTGCCCCTCCTCAGCCACTAGGTGCACTCTCCAAGGTTGACCCATTTGTTCATCTGTACTTATTTCCTTGCAACCATCTAGTTCGTTTTCTTTCATATTGAACATCTACAAATTTCACTTTCTTATCATAGTACAATTAGGCATCCTCTTCCAGAAATTCACTCTTGTGTGCAAAGGGTGGAGAGGGTCCATCTTCGTCCATTTCTTCATTTATTTGGCTAATTTCCACTGTGCAACATTCTTGGTTGCCCATCACCGAACTTACCGGATTATCTTCCTCGAGAAGCATGGAGGGCATTACCTAATATCCATTGTATATCCAGTTTCTTTAGCATTATTGCACCCTTCTTTCATTGACACAAAGGAAACAATCCTTAACCTTGTATTCTATGCTTTCTATATCTCATGATTGGTTCAAAATCCTACCATCACGTGTGGAATGTTCCAAAACCCTAAGATTGACTCTCTTTTTTGCCTGATTTTGACACCGGGAGGTCTTGTTTCGAATTGATCATATCATCGATGATATCATCAATTCATAACCATCATTAATGAATGGCCCTTGAAAATCTATATAAGGAGGGGCTCGCCACATATATACTGAGTCTTTCCAATGCTTGTCTTGGAAGCTAAAGGAGTCACAATCTCCAAGTAAGTACTTTCCAAGTTCTAGTTTGAGTTCTAATCTTGTTCCTTGTTCTTGTCATGTTTAATCTAGTATTCTGGACAACCCATCTTGTCCTCGTGTAGTCTTATAGTATGAAATCTTATTCAATTCTTTCTAGTACTGAGTCCATCTCCCTCAAGGGAGTTCTTGTAACTCAGATATATTATTTCATACCTACGATCATATTATTTCATACCTATGATCCCGGTTTGTGGGATGTCTTGTATCTTGTCTAGTTCAGTTATCCATACCTATCAGTTCCAGGTTGTGGGACTTCTTGTGTAAGTTGCATATTCTTCTATTATTTCCCTACATAGGTGATCTTATAATTAGAAGTACAATTCCGAAATCTTATCTAGTCTAGTTAGAGGGCACAATCTAGTGCTCCCTTTACACCTTCTTCCAAATATATTTGCAACTGGTTGTTAGTCTTGGTGGAGATCCACAACATGTTTCTTCCCCAATCTTGCAATGCCCTGGTTCGCCTCAGCCAAGGTCTTCCTAGGAGCAAAGGAAGAGCAAAGGAAATGAGGTTTCTTGGGGCATTGCAATGACAACAAAATCCAACGTAAATTGGAAGCTTTGTACTAACATAAGTACCTTTTTGATGACCCCTAATGGCGTAACTTGAAATGTTGAAAAAGGAGTTTCAATCCATCACCAAGTCCATTGGCTTACAATAAATGCGTCAACGACAACTACTAATCAAGCCCAATTTTCCTTTCAAGCTTCCTTTCACTACTTTTCAGCACCCACCTACTTTTAGTGCCCTCAATCTATTTTCTCACCAATACACAAGACCAATCCATTACAACCTACCAAACCTCAAACCCTTAAAACTACGACGATAGATGCTCAAAAAAAACAACCCGGTATTACATGGTGGCATTGTGGTAAGTCTGGTCATACTAAAGCTAAGTGTAGGTTCTGATGGAGAGTGTTAATCTCCAAAAGAACAACCTACTCTTGAACTTAGAACACCTCTATATCAAGAGTAAGTAAAAACCTTCACCAATTTAAAAGATCAATGACCAAATATCAAATTCTTGAACAATCTGTGAAGAAGGAGATTACTTAGAAAGTCTGCTGCATATATCTTTCTCATTGACTAAGTAAATGTGTAAAGTTTTTGATGAAACTTTGCACAAGGTGTGGCCTAAAGATTGCGCACCTCCTCCAAATCAAATCACTCCAAAAGATTCAGTAGATCTTGAGAAATCTACTTCACAAGTTACCTATGTCTAAATCTGCACTTCTGAGAAGTCGATTTGGACACTCCTAACTTCTTAGCTTTAGTTCTCACAATGTCGAACCCGTTTGATCAAATCCTTTTAGCTATAGATAGCTTATCTCTCAACTTAGATTTTGAGCTATCATATGTGTAAAACTTTACACTGTGCACTGAGCACTACTCATTTCATTGAACTCGAAATCTGCGCCTGTTACAGAAGACTGTGAACATTCTTTACATATGAATGTTCCTACACACAATTCTCTTAACTTGATTACAATTGGAAGCTGAAATTTTGTACAGAGATCAATCAACTCTAGACTTAGACTTCTACAAAAGCATTCCACAGAATATCTACCAGAGAAGGAGAAGACACGAAAACTTCGGGCGCAAATTTCCTTCTATTCCTCAGAAAATTACAACTGAGTTATGAGAGAGACTTCTTCTCATTCCTATGAACTCTATTGAGTCTTACAACTTACAAATGCACTATTCTCATACTCTCCTATTGTCTCCTCTATTGCCCCGACATTTTTCAAAAGTATTTATAGGCAAATATATACAAGCTTATAACTAAACAGAAGTATAAGTGATCTATGTCTTCACTAATGTACATATGTGTACATATCATTCATCTTGTGAATGTAACCACCTTCTTTGCTTCAAGACTTGATCTTATCTCCATCTTTTTGTCTTCCAAACTTCAATTGGTGATTGGTGTGCACCAACAGCTCCCCCTCAATCATCAATTGAGGTTTCTCTTATCTTCTTTATACCTGCCATATCTTTGAACTTCTGTAACTTTGGTCCATCCAAACTCTTTGTAAGCATATCAGCTATCTGATCTTTGGTTGAAGTATGTATAACTTCAATCTCTTTATCCATCACCTTCTCTCTTAGAAAGTGATACTGTATCTCAATGTGTTTGGTCCTGGCATGAAAAACATGATTAGCGGCTAGATATAATGAACTCATGTTATCTCCATAAATGATAGGTATGCTCTGTATAGTGTCAAAACTCTTCATGAGAGTCTTAAGCCATATCACTTCTTTTGCAGCTTCAACCATGCCTTTGTACTCTGCTTCTGTAGATGACAAAGCAACTGTATGTTGCTTCTTTGAACACCAAGAGATTAACTTATCTCCCACATAACACATGTATCCATAGGTTGACCTTCTATCATCTGGATTACCTGCCCAATCTGCATCACTATATATTTTGATATTTGTATCTGATGTAAAACCATAATACAAACCCTCTTTGAGTGTTCCCTTAATGTACCTCAACACTCTTTGACCTGCAATCCAATGCTCTTTCCTAGGACAATGCATAAATTGAGACAACACCCCAACTGCATATGATAAATCAGGCCTAGTTAATGTAGCATAGATAAGACTACCAACCAAACTCTGATATTGTTTCATGTCCTTGAACTCTTCACCTCCAAATCTGCTCAATTTATGATTCACCTCCATTGGAGTAGGTGCTATTCTGCAATCATTCATTTTAAACTTGGTTAACAAATTCTTCAAATACCTTTCTTGAGTCACATACACTCCATGTTGAGTGTATGAAATCTCCATGCCCAAGAAGTATGACAAATCTCCCAAGTCACTGATTTTGAACTCTTTCTCCATTTGCTTCTTTAGGCTTTGTATTCCTTTCTCATATGTACCTGTAAGAATTATATCATCAACATATATACATATGGAAATGAACCCATCATCACTTGCTTTGACAAGCAAGCTACTATCTGCTTTAGATACTTGAAATCCAAGTTCCTTTAAGAACTTTACAAGCCTATAGTTCCATGCCCTTGGGGCCTGCTTCAAGCCATATAAAGCTCTCTTGAGCTTACACACATAATCTGGATATCTTCCATCTCTGAATCCTTGAGGTTGCTCCATGAAAACATCATCTGAAATACAACCATTCAAAATAGCATTCTTCACATCTAATTGACACAATTTCCAACCTTTGCATGGAGCAATTGCTATGAGTGTTCTAATGGTTGTCATCTTTGCCACTGGACTATAAGTCTCATCATAGTCAATACCATATGTCTGAGCAAACCCTTTAACAACAAGTCTAGCTTTGTACATAGACACACTTCCATCTGCAAATCTCTTTGTCTTATAAACCCACTTGCATCCAATGATCTTCTGACTATTTGGTTTTGGAACCAAATCCCATGTTTGATTCTCCATCAATGCATCATATTCTTCCTGCATAGCTTTTTCCCAAATCTCTTTACCTTTTGCCTCTTCATATGTAGAAGGGTCTTCATCTGCTTTAACCATGTAAGCATAATCCTTAGTAGTCAAGAATGAAGTATCATAGCTATACCTTGTAGGTTTCCATTTGTGCCTTGTAGACCTCCTGAGCTCTCCACTTCTTGAGGTTTCTGGTTCTTCACACTCTGGATCAAATCTTGGTGTCTCTTCCACTTCAACCTTCACTCCATGATTCTCTTGTTCATCAAATATCTGAATCTTTGATTTACCTTTCCTTTGGCTCACAATTTCTTCATCATCTGTATTAATATTGATAGTACCTGCATACCAAGTATCTTGCTCATCAAATGTAACATCTTTTGATACAAGAAAATGTTTTGTGGATGGATTCCACAACCTGTATCCCATTTGCTTATCATCATAACCAATAAACACATATTTTTCAGCTTTAGGTTCCAATTTATGCCTTAATTGTGATGGCACATATGCATAGGCCAAACATCCAAATACTTTGCAATGGTCTAATGTAGGTCTCTTACCCCACCATGCCTCATATGGTGTCATACCCTGCAAGGCTTTACAAGGTAGCCTATTGACCAAATAAGTAGCTGTGTTTACAGCCTCAGCCCATAAATAATTTGGGCAATTTTTCTCCTTCATCATGGACCTTGCAAACTCAACAAGAGTCCTATTCCTCCTTTCTGCTACACCATTTTGTTGAGGAGAGTACCTGCAAGTAACCTCTCTTTTTATGCCTGCATTCCACAAGTAATCACTGAACTCATTAGAGAAATACTCTCCCCCTCCATCTAACCTTAGTCTCTTCAATTTATCCTGTAATTCTCTCTGCATACATATGATAATGTTTGAAAGTATTGAATACTTCTGACTTATCTTTGATCACATAGATAGTGATCCATCTGGTAGCATCATCAACATAAATCACATAATACCTTGATCCATTGATACTGAAATCCTTTGATGGTCCCCACACATCTGTGTGTACCAACTCAAGTTTCTCTGAATACATAAACCCATGCTTAGAATAGGGTTGCTTATGAGCCTTACCTAATTGACATGCCTCACATCTTTATGTCATATGTTGACCTGCAACATTAGGCAATCCAAGCACTGAGCCATTATTAATCATGTCTTTAATACCTCTTTCATTGAAATGTCCAAGCCTCTTATGCCAAAGATCTAACTCAGAGATCTTATGTCCTCCATAAGTGAACAAGGCATGACCAACATTACCTTGAATCTTCAATGTGAACAATCTTCCTTCTTTCTTCCCTGAAACAATTTGTTTATACCCATTGCTAGGGTCTTCCACAAACTCTCCTTCATTAGTGAACCTCACTTCATAACCTTTTTCCACAATTTGTCCTACACTTATCAAATTCTTAGGAATTGTAGGAACGTACAAGACCTTACTCAATAAGGTGCTACCATCCTTGGCCTTCACTGATCCAATTGACTTCACATTATGCTTTGTATTGTCACCTGTTTGAACAACATGATTAGATACCTTATTCTCCAAATCAGTCATCGATGCTATGTTACCACTCAGGTGATTGCTACACCCTGAGTCAATGTAGAAGACTCTTTGATCTTCACTCTGCCTTTCACAAGTTGCATTCATTATCAATGTTGAATCTTCCTTTTGATTTGAAGCATAATTGTAGTAGGTATTGTTATATTGTTGACTTTGGAAACCTCTACTTGCATTTCTTCCAAAGTAACCCCTACTACCTCTACCTCTGAAATTACCTCTTTGATTTCTGCCACCTCTTCCTCTTGAATTATAGTTTTGATTATATCCACCATTACTCTGAGTGTTATGCCAATAATCATTAGCTAAATGATTTGTCTTACCACAAATCCAGCAAGCTTTGGATCCATCTTTGTTACTCCTGCCTCTTCCTCTACCTTTGCCACCTCCTCTTCCTCTTAGGAAGTTGGCTTGACTAGTTGTGCCTTCTTCTTCATTTGCTTGTTGCTTTCCTTTGTTAGTTTTCTTCTTGTCTTTAGAGTACATTGCATGACCTGCACTCTTGTCAACATCTCCTTTGATATCATTCTCAAAAGTTAGCATATGTCCTAACAATTGATTCAAATCAAGATTGAAATGATCCAATGAAAGTTCTGTAGATAAAATAAAAGGCTTCCACTTCTCATCACCTCTTAGTCCTGTGAGAATTTGCCTTACCAATTTATCTTCTTCAATGTCTTCATCCACTGCTCCTAATGCATCTGCAATGTCCTTCATCTTTGTCACATAATCAGATATTGATTGTGAAGCCTTCTTCTTGAAAGTAGTAAACTCTGCCCATAAAGATGCCTTTCTTGACTTTGTAGTGTTTTGGAAATGCTCCTCCAAAGCATTCCATATTTCACTTGCACTTTCAAGACCTCTAATGTGAGGTAGCAAGTAGTCATTGACTGCTATATAGATAATGCTCCTAGCTTGAGCATCTCTCTTCATCCAATTCTTCAAATCTGACAATTCCTCCCTAGTTGGAACACTAGGATCTCTTAATTGAGGCTTTTCTTCTTCTCCTTTAATATAGGCTATCAAATCTTTGCTCATTAGATGGGCTTCCATCCTCATTGACCATGCAGGATAATTCTCTCTATCCAATTTCTCTATCTGAAGAGAATCTCCCATCCTTCCTTTACCTGTGTACTGAATTCTTCAATCTTTATAAAGTATAAGGTTACCTTTACTTCGAATGACACTCCTTTCGTCCTTCTTGATGTCGTATGATCTCTTCTTCAAGCTTTTCCTTCAAGCTTTCACCTTTTAATCCTTCAGATGTTAGAATTCTTTGCAACTGCAGCAGTCGGGATCCTCCTTTTCTCAAATTTGATGTTTCCTGCTCTGATATCACTGATGGAGAGTGTTAATCTCCAAAAGAACAACCTACTCTTGAACTTAGAACACCTCTATATCAAGAGTAAGTCAAAACCTTCACCAATTTAAAAGATCAATGACCAAATATCAAATTCTTGAACAATCTGTGAAGAAGGAGATTACTTAGAAAGTCTGCTGCATATATCTTTCTCATTGACTAAGTAAATGTGTAAAGTTTTTGACGAAACTTTGCACAAGGTGTCGCCTAAAGATTGCGCACCTCCAAATCAAATCACTCCAAAAGATTCAGTAGATCTTGAGAAATCTACTTCACAAGTTACCTATGTCTAAATCTGCACTTCTGAGAAGTCGATTTGGACACTCCTAACTTCTTAGCTTTAGTTCTCACAATGTCGAACCCGTTTGATCAAATCCTTTTAGCTATAGATAGTTTATCTCTCAACTTAGATTTTGAGCTATCATATGTGTAAAACTTTACATTGTGCACTGAGCACTACTCATTTCATTGAACTCGAAATCTGCGCCTGTTTCAGAAGACTGTGAACATTCTTTACATATGAATGTTCCTACACACAATTCTCTTAACCTGATTACAATTGGAAGCTGAAATTTTGTATAGAGATCAATCAACTCTAGACTTAGACTTGTACAAAAGCATTCCACAGAATATCTACCAGAGAAGGAGAAGACACGAAAACTTCGGGCGCAAATTTCCTTCTATTCCTCAGAAAATTACAACTGAGTTATGAGAGAGACTTCTTCTCATTCCTATGAACTCTATTGAGTCTTACAACTTACAAATGCACTATTCTCATACTCTCCTATTGTCTCCTCTATTGCCCCGACATTTTTCAAAAGTATTTATAGGCAAATATGTACAAGTTTATAACTAAACAGAAGTATAAGTGATCTATGTCTTCCCTAATGTACATATGTGTACATATCATTCATCTTGTGAATGTAACCACCTTCTTTGCTTCAAGACTTGATCTTATCTCCATCTTTTTGTCTTCCAAACTTCAATTGGTGATTGGTGTGCACCAACAGGTTCCGAACTAACGACATGAAATCTGTGGGAGCTCAAGTACACAACATGGATTTGCTTCATGACGACACTCAACCTGATAGGATCGAAGAAGCATTGGAAAAAGATCTAAGTACCTTGGGTAACGAAATTTCTCTTCATTCTTTAGTTTGCATGCAAGTTACTATTAATGGTAAAGTTGTTAATATTTTACATGATGATGGTAGTTCGCATGATTTTATTTCTTATACACTAGTGCAAGTTCTCCAATTACATCCACTTCCTTTTATGTATAAAGTTAAGGCTTCATTTCAAGGAAATAGTGCATAACGTTCGGATTTGTATAAGTTCATACATAGATGAACACACATTCTTAACTTCTCCTTTACAGTTCTATGATGTTGTACTAAGTATGCCTTTTCGTCATCATTATAATCCATGCATTGATTATCATACATACATAATGAGTTTTAAGTTTAACAATCAAGACATTTTTTTGTCTGCAAAACATAAACTCCAACCATTTCCATTAATTAGTCATACTCAAGTAAAACGTGCATTTAGGAAAGGCTACAATTCATGTATTGTTTTTGTCAATAACATAGTTGAATATACACATACACTTCCTAATACACATAAATCATTTATGGCTTCCTATCAGGATTGTTTTATGGCTCATTTTCCTTTTAAACACCTTCTAGGGGATCTCTTGATCATAGTATAGACTTAATTCCTGGTAGTTCTCCCCATAAAGCACCTTATAGGCATGGATTTGTACATAAAAAAGAAATAGCTAATCAAGTTAAGGATCTATTCCACAAAGGACTTATAAGGTCTAGTTCTTCTCCCTTTGGAGCACTTCTTCTCTTAGTGGAGAAGAAGAACAAGACTTATAGGATTTGCATTGACTATGGAGCACTCAATAAGATCACAATTAATAACAGATATCTGCAAATTCAAACTTTTTCTTCAATAGTAATGTGAGTCGAAGTGCTAAATAATAAAAACCTTTTACAAACTTTCTATAAAAACTAGCTAATCCTAGAAAGGGGCATATATTATTTATAGATTGAAGTAGAGGTCATTCTTCAATTACTTTAATTTTCTTTGGATCTACATAAATTCCTTGACTAGAAATAATATGTCCTGAATACTCTAATTCTTTTTGGAAAAAAGAACTCTTTTCAAGATTGGCATAAAGTTTGTTTTTTGCATAACAAATTAAAGACTATTGTTAAATGATATTCATGGTCATCGTCATTCTCACTATAGACAAGTATGTAATCAAAGAAAATAAGAACAAAAGCTTGTAATCAAGAAAAATGTTATTCATCATACGTGTAAATGTAGGAGGTGCATTGGTGTTTCCAAAAGGCATTACCATGAATTCAAAGTGACTAGTATTCTATAGAAAGTCTTATAAATGTCATTTTGTCTCATTCGTATCTCATGATACCCAGATTTAAGATCAATTTTGCTAGAAACACGTGCTCCATGAAGTTTATCTAGCACATCATTTATCCAAGGAACAATAACAATCTTTTGGAAAACTCAAACATGCACTTTCTCATATACCTGTTTTGCAATTATCAGATTTTGCATAACCTTTCCATGTAGTTATAGATGCTAATGGCTTAGGTATAAGTGTTGTATTAATGCAAAATGATCATCCTATTGCATTTGAAAGTAGGAAACTTAAACCTTCTGAAAAGAATCACAGTATATATGATATGGAACTTTTAACTATTGTGCATGCTTTAAAAAACATTACCTTCTGGGTTCTGAAGTTATAATCAAAATAGACCAACAGGTTATTAAACATTTATTAAATCAACCATTGATTTTCGAAAGACACATAAAATGGGCTTTATTCTTACAAAATTTTAAACCTTTAATTCAATATCAACCTCGAAAAGCTAATGCCGTAGCTAATGCCCTTAGTCGCTTAATATTTTTGCTGTTCATATGTTGGAAGTCAATGTTTATATTGGCTTAACAATTAGCTTCACTAAGAAGCATCAACTTCAAGTCTTAGTTCTACAATAGACTATATAGAAGTTTTACTCTTAGAGACTACTTCAAGCAGTCGACGGGCGCAACATCCATATAGAAGAGTCTTTCTAAAGTCTTGTACAACAAAACTACGTGGTCGACTTGGTCTAACCCAAGAGTTCTAAAAGCTTCCCAATCCATCCGGGTTCAAATCCCGTCGGGCGCAGCGCGAAGACAACTTTTTGAGTTATTTGTTTTTAGGAAAAACACACGGACGAGCTTCGTTTATTGACGAACGCGATCAAATTTTATCGTAGCTTTTATTTTAGCGAAGGTAGCTTTTAGTACAGCTTTTTCATGGATACTCAACAACTATATAACAAGGCCTTGGCTCCTTGTATAATCACTCACTCAAAGATCTAGAGCTTGGAGATCTTCTTGAAGACAGAGTGTTCTCACACTCTTGAAGGAGGTGAAGTTGTGGTGAAGGAGAGGCTACTCTCATTGCAGCAGGAAGTCTTCTACGAGGTGGTGGTAACTATCTTTTGTGAGTTAACCTTGTGGTTGATTTACAATTTTGTTACACTATTTTGTTAGCTTCGTTGCTTCATTCTATTCACACACACTTAGATTATTTCGACATAATCTAAAATTTGTATCATCATCTTCTTATTCTTCCATTAGTGAGTGCACCACTTTATATGGTTGAGTAGTACTCCCATGTTGTAATTTGGACGTCTATTACTTTTAGTGAACTAAGCATCCAGCTTACGTTCCCTATCCTTGTCTCAAGATCTCTTTCTTTCTCTATCTCACTTATCATCTTGTCAATTAAGTTGTGTATGCTCAAGAGGTTTTAGTATTGGAACGATCCTGGGGCCCCAAATTTTAAACCTTTAATTCAATATCAACCTCGAAAAGCTAATGCCGTAGCTAATGCCCTTAGTCGCTTAATATTTTTGTTGTTCATATTCATTCATTTCATGACATGATTCATGCTTATGCATCTGACTTGTAATTTTCACACACGTGGACTGCTTTCAATAATTCTACACCATCTAATGAGGATCATTACGCTTCTTCATAATGGATTCTTGTATTTTCAACACAAGTTATGCATCACAAAAGTTTCTAAAGAATTTGTTATGAAAGAGATGCATAAACCACCATATATGGGTCATAGAGGCATACAAAGTACTATTGCTACATGTAAAGAGTTCTTCTTTTGGCCGAATATGGAAATTGATACTCCAGAGTATGTTTCTCATTGCATTGTGTGTCAACGTGTGAAACGACATCATGATAAAGCATTTGGATTATTAATGCCTCTTCCCATACCTAATGGACCATGGGAACAAATATCTATGGATTTTATTACTAGTCTTATTGTAATTTCATCTTATAATGATATCATTTGGACAATTGTTGATAGGTTTATTAAATAAGCTTATTTCATTTCTTGTAAAAAAACTCTTTTTGCATCTGAAGATGCAGAGATATTTATTAAATGTATTTTTTTGCATCATGGTTTTCCAAAAGTTATTCTATCAGACAGAGATGTTGATTTTGTAATCACTTTTGGGTTGCATTATTTCCAAATTTAGGTTCCAAAATAGACTTTAGCTTTGCATTTCTTTGGGATGAGAAAATTTCTTTACTACATTTTGCGTATAATAACACAATACATATCACTACTCGACATGCATCGTATGAAATTTTACATGGTAAAAAGCTTCTCACTCCCATGTCTATCGATCAAATTGATATACCTATGGCTGAATCTTTTGCACAAGATCATATTTTTACACTTGATCACGTTCATGAGCACATTAAGAAGAGTCAAGAACGTTACATGCGTAATGTTAATAAGAAAAGAATATCTAAACAATTTAATGAAAATGACTTCGTATGGTTACAAATAATTAAAAAAAGTTTGAAAAATATTTCTGAGGTTAAACTTGCACCATGATGCACGTTAGTATGGACCTTTCATATTATTCAAAAAAAATAATGAGAATGCTTTTAGATTAGACATACCTTCTCATTGGAATATGCATAACCAATATCATAGATATTAATCAATATCATAGATATTTAACTAAATATAAAAATCATTCACTTTAAGAATCTCAATGGATCCATAAGACATCACTAACTCCACATTATGACCATTTGATTTCTGCACGTCATTCATTGTCACATTAAATTCTAGTTTTCCATTTTTATGCATGTATTTTTACATGGAACATGCTTATGATTGTTCAAAGATGGGTCATGTGACTGCCATTCATGTCTATTTTATTCTTATCAAGTGAGGTCAATTTCTTGTCTACTGGGAGGCATGTTATACTCTATGGAATAATGGAATGTTATATAGATTTTAATGTCTCGAGGCTTTTAATGTGATTGTGTTTTGATTTAGGTGAAGAATCATGAGGGCATGAACATGCGTGGACTTATTTATATATTTTTGAAGATAGTTAAAAGATAGTTTTTTAGATATTTTTTGTAAAAATTGTAGATTGCTGAGAAAGTGACGTTTTTGTAAAAATAGTAGATCACTTTGAAAGTGATGCTTTTGTAAATAAAGCAGATTTTCGTAAATGCACGCTTTTCGAAGAGGCACACTCATGTATCTTCTATTCAATACGTAATGAGAAATACCTATAAATACACATACTTTGATAGACTCGTCCATCAGAGTATGTGGGGGGTGATTATACCCAATCTTGTGTTCAATCTCTTCTCTCTCTCTATTTTGTGAGTACTTTTGTTCGTTTCTGTACAATCTATGTGTACGTTCGTTTGTAGGATCCGGTCAACACCATAGGCATGCAAAGGGTGTGCTACATAGTATAATTCTCCAAGGAGAACTTGTCCCTTAATTAACCACCCGGTAAGGACAGCTATAAGACGTATATTTCTAAGGAGGATAATCTATTACAAGGTACTCTTCGTTTGCAGGTATCTATGCATCTCTGCCATCCCATCGAGGAGTTGCTCTAAAGTGACTGGAAGTGCAGATACTTACTTGACATAGTCAAAGTACTAAACTAAGAGCTCCAAGAAGACTTAATATAGGAATTGCACCAGAATTAAAATCTGCAACATCCTCAGCACTAATTGCATCAACCACATTTTGAAACATTTGCAGTTCTAAAAGGATGTATTTCAACAATTCCACAATCCCTTTGCAATAAGCAAAATAGGTTGCATATGTATGCTGAAGATTGATAGTAATAAGCATTCAACTTATCCGGAACAGACAACATACAAAATACATCATTGCTCTCAGACGTTGCAAGTAATTGCACCATGATACAAAAAATTTGATTGTTTCTTGAAATAATTTGAACAAGAGTACCTTGTGGAGCAGCATATGAAATAAATCATTGCTCTCAGCCATGGCAAATAATTGTACCATGATGCAAAAAGTTGATTTGTTGCTTGAAAACATTGAAGAGAAGTACTTTGTGGAGCTTGACTGCACTTGAAGCAAATTCTTTGGGACACTTGTACTTTGAACAAAAACTTGAACAAAAAGTTGGCACAGAGGACAAAATTGCATGCAGAGGCACTGTGATAGTATGTTTGAAAGCTAAAATGAGGTAGAGAAAGTGAGGGGGGTATGTCTCTAGTGTGCCTCAAGAAGAATCACATGCTTTGATACTAATTTTTGAAGTTCAGGGAGTGGGAATGCACGCAAACAAGAAGAAGAAGAAGAAGAAGCTTGAGAGCACAATGCTCAATGTATTACCAACTTTGGAATATACAAAAATAAGTAGCCCCTTAGAGTTATGGGCATATATTCAAGCTGGGGGGAGAAACCTCTTGAACAAAGAAAATGTTTCCTCGGTGTTCCTAAGTGTGTTTTCATGCATCACCACCAAGATATATAAACATGTTATCCTATGGAGTTGACCGTCTGGAGGAGTCGGGACTCGAGGGCAAGCTAGTATAGTTATCTCTAAGGGGGTCGCATAAACTTTATATAGAATAGACTGAATAAACTTTATATAGAATAGACGGACCATGTAAATGGAGTTATAGAATCGACTGACCTTGTAAATGACTTTATCGCTAGAGCAGCAGCTAGCTCTGCTCAAACAACCTCATGGTAATGAAGCCTTTGATTTAATCATGCAGCGGATGATGAATTCCAAATTCATTACCATTAATATGTGATATGAAATTTCAGATGTAGGTTTTCTGGGATCCCCCAAATCTGGATGCTTTTGCCTCTCTCCTTGTCTTCCTGCCCCCTTTTTCCAGGTCTGTTTCTTGTATGCAAAGAAAGACACTGGGATAATTTGTATGTGGCATTGTGTAGATGTAGGTGCATCATGATCTCCATAGTTATGTATGTGCAAACAGATCCCCACTTCCTCTCTATTCTTAATGGCCCAACTGGTAACATCTTACTGCAGTCTTTTATCTGGGCTTCAATATCAAGTGTCACTTTAATGACAGGCTTCTTTAGTTAGTATGTTTTTTTGGTTTGATATCTTTCTTTGGACCCAAGTCTTTTCGGCACTTTGCAGGCCTACAAATGAGAAGATATATTTTCCGAATTCATTGCTCAGTTTGAAGGTTATCTCTAACTACTACAGGAGTCCAGATCAGGGTGATGCTGTCGACTTCCAGGTCTCAATGAGCACACCCTTGGAGAAGCTAGGTCTCCTGAAAGAAAGAATGCAGCATTACTTTGATAGTTTGCCACAGTTCTATTACCCAGAATTTCGCATTATCTGTGACAAGATTCACGACTCCAACAAGATGAACTTAAACATTTGGTTGAGGCACAGGTTGAACTATCAGGTATTACCTATTTTTAAGAGTTGTTTGATTAATGCATAGTAGGATTAGTTTATGATGTTTTATTGTTACAAAACTCATAAAGTATTCATATTTCTTATTTTGAGACAGTAAATAACATATGTGGAATAGGAGGATTTCGTGAACTCATGTTCTTTTGTGTGACAGACTTACATGACATGTGCTTTCCTCTTCTTGTGTATAATGATACGAATCAATGTTTTCACAAGATTATTATCAACAAATGGAATACCTGATATTAGGGATATCTTCCATACAAATATGGATTTGTATCCTATATGTGGATGAACATGTGCACACATAACATGTATAAATACATGTAAATGCATCTACATTTAGGATGTTATCTGTAGTCCATATGTATGTCTATGCACATAATCATACTTCTCCATTTTTGGAGAAAATGTCTAATTCACGTATTGTGCATGAGAACAAAGATCCCAAGTCATCATAGAGGTCCTCGAAATGTAAGGCTAAAGGATCATTGTTGTTTCTTGTTGTTTATGATTTCTATAGTTAGTATGAAGATGATGGTAGGAATCTAGGATACATGACTTCAGATTATTTTCTGAAAAGACCCTTCTATTTTTATTGCCAAATATACCAGAGTATCCAAATATGCAGCAAGTCCAGGGTCCAAAGGACTGGCTCATCATGTTGCATGTAGAGTTTGAAAGTAAGCTTGTAGTTTTTGATCACGTATCCACGTAAATAGAAGGAGATTGTAGTATATCTTCATAGTGATGTGTGTGAACACAGTTAAGCACGTCAGAGAACTATTTTCTCTCTTTAGGAGGGGTTCCCCTCCCATCTTGTATATTTGCACAACCCATGGGCTACTTATCTTTGTACTTTACACACTTAACCAAATTTTTTCCCCAACTTGTATACATACTAATAATTTAGTAAAAGCTCTTCTTCGTTTAAAGCATTGAACAAAAAAGCATTTGCATGCAGATAGTGTTTAGTAAAAGCTCTTCTTCGTTTAAAGCATTGAACAAAAAAGCATTTGCATGCCTCTCCATCAAAGCCAGCATTGCGTATCCACGTGTAATCTGATCACGGGTTGCCTGAGACATGGAGGGAACCCCAGAGGCTGCTATGAATGTCACTCCCAAGTAGACATATGAACCAACTACCTCGATGGATCTGCCCACCCCTATGAAAGAACTGTGTCTCCTCACCTATGCTGATGTATTGAAGATCAAAACCTTGATTCTACCAAGGTTCACTGAGAATCCTCTATGTGTACAAAAATCATCTAGGCCATGTAGGTGACATTATAGACCCCCTTATCATACTAGCGATTTTGGGGCATGGATCCCGTGCGTGGAAGGTGTGTATGTGTGTGGTGTCGAAAGGTGTGTAGGGCTGAGTCATGTAGGATGGTGGTGATATGTGATGTGAGTGTGTCTAGTGGTGATAGTGGGTCGAGGGAGAGTAGGCGGGTGTGTAAGTGGTGTGCATAAACATGTGAGAGCTTGTGTGTGAAGTGTATTGTGGCGTGCGGCTCAATGAGTGTGGGAGGATCTAATGAAATGGGAGATGAAAGTGTGAACATGATAAATGTATGGTCAGCACCGAGTGGATTTCGTCCAATACTAAGTGAGAGAATAAGTGAAGCTCCAGAAATGGTACCCAGAATATAATCGACCTTGCTCTCGCCTCCCTCGTGACGGAAGCAAGTAAGTACACCCGAGCCTGGCCAATGGTGCATCCATAGTTGCTATTCGTACCAGTACGAACATGTTCGTACGTATCTTTCGTACCGTACGTACTAGTACGTATTCGTACCAATTCGTACCAAAAAAGTATACATGTTTTAATTTCAATTTTGACTTGAAATTATGATGAAAATACATTGGTTTTGCAACTATACTAGTCAGAAAACAATTATCTTCATGCATAGATACAATATTATGCATTATCATGGGGGAAAATAATCCTTATACATGTCTCCATATATATTGTCATCGTACCTTATGAACGTACGAACTTCGTATGGGAAGCTCCAAATCTTAAGGTACGTACGTAGTACCGTACTAAAACGTACCGTACAAATCGTACGGATCGTACCTTACCAACTATGGGTGCATCCTGTTATGTACAACGAGATGATGTCGGCTTCCAGCTCAAGTAAATGTCTGCCGTACCCGGTGGTGTCCCGACCCATATTTGCTCATACTCTGATACTCTGCCGGTTCTTGTCTCCTCTGGATCTTAGCTCCTCATGATCTGTGGATGCTCCATAGCATATGATCGGCACTGATGTGATTGGGTGGGGCCATTGAAATCCCCATGAGGAAGACTTCACCTAGGGTGTTGTAATGTATATCACATCCGAAAGTGCAGTGTATGGTGAATCTCTGTCTCGAGTCGGTCCCCCATGGTCATATCTTGCATATCTTGATCCTCCTGGTGGGAAGTAGCGTATGGCAATGTAGACGAGCTCTGCGGTGCCATCTCCACGCGAACCCATATGTATTGTGCCTCCTCGTCTCTACGTATGATGTGGATCAAGCTCTGTATCTCTTGTCGAACTATGATGGCGACCCCCCGCCCTCTCCCCCCTCTCCACACCCCCCCTCCCAACCCCCCCTCCCAACCCCCCCCCCCCCCGACCCCTGTGCTGTACTTTGTCTTATCGTGACCCTGAGTGCAGAGTTCCAATGAAAACCTGCAATGTGGGGGAGGCTTCTTTCTGGGCTCTCATGGGTCTATGTGATCCAAGCAAAGTTATGGGTATTTAAGATCTCTTCCTGTCAGTTTGGCCGTGTCCAGAGTGCTCCGTTGCAGTTCCACAATCCTGTGGTGACTCCTGGTATGGTGTTGCCTCATAGGCCGCATATCCCTATTTGCTAGGATGTCCGTCTATAAAGACTTTATCATCAGAGTAAAAAGCCTTCCTTCTCTCCTGGCCTGTAAGATTTGAGGCATACATGCCCTTCTATGCCCTATCTATATTTTGTGAGGTCCTCGTACATGAATAAAGATTCACTTGGAGATCTTCTTAGTATGGATCGCTTTTTGAAAAAAAAGATTCTATCCTCTATTGACCTCATGTGTAATATAAGAGCTTGAGGTTTGGTGTGATTTTTTCCGGCCCTCCATGCATGGGTGAATGGCATATCGCTATATCCTAGCTGATGACATATCTATAATGCATCAGCCTCAGCAATGCCTTTACAGAGGAGTATGGTCCTTACATGTAGTCTACGGACCTGTATGAGTCTCTCCTCTTCTAGTGTATCTTGCACCCTCATGTATTCATCTCTTATTGCCTCTTCTTTTACTTCCTTTTTAATGCTTTTGCATATGACTTCAACACAATTGTTTTGGGTTGATTCCACCTTTGATCTGACCTTCTCTTGGATGTTTGTCCTCTATTTGTTCTTTATTTCTTTATTCAGATCATCTATTTTGGTGATTTCTCTCTCTTCCTTGGAGATCTCCATTCATCCATGTCTTCTTTGAGTTGTTTGATTCGATCCTCAAGAACTTTTATTCTTTCTGTTGCTTTCTTCATCTCTTGATTAAGAGCCTTATCTTCCTCTTTTTTTGTTTCTCTTATGGCTTTAATTATTATCTCCTCCACGTCCTTCTTCTCGAGTTTTGCCATGTCCACCGACAAATTGTTGCGGGACCCAAAGAGATGATCAACTTTGGGTTTTGCTGTCCCCATCGGTCAAAAGTTATGAGAGAGAGAGAGGCATGCTGGGGCATGTTAAGGTTTCAGGCAGTTAGGGTTTCAGGTTTTCAAGACAAGTTCTAATAACTAGGGTTTCAGCTGATTGTCTTTGTGGGTGATGTGGAAATTAGACCTGAAAAACCCTAAAGAAAGAGTGGCAAAACCCTAAAGAACAATGCAAAACCCTAAAAAACACTAAAAAAAGACCTGTAAATCCCTAAAAAACAGAAGGGATGATGATGAAACCCTAAAAAAATACAGAAGATGATGGCAAAACCCTAAAAACAGACCTGCAAAACGCCAAAAAGGAGAGAGGATGAAGGTGAAACCCTAAAAAAGGACCTCCAAGATCCTTAAATCAGAGGGATGATGGCGAAACCCTAAAAATAGACCTGTGGAGAGAGAGAGAGAGAGAGAGAGAGAGAGAGAGAGAGAGAGAGAGAGAGAGAGAGAGAAAGTCATATTAACGTCTTTTGGAGGCCAAACTTGGCCTATGAGACAAAAATTGTACAAGTGTAGTAACCATGTGTAGAAAATGAAATGAAAATAAACACAAAGCTATCTAGGGCTGGTGAAAGGCTGGGGAGACATGGCTTTGACTCAGCAGATAGTGGCCACCTAATACAGGGGGATCCATAATATGAGTGAGTAAAACACCCTAGCTACTGGTGATGGGGGAGGTGGGTGTAGTATATGGTACATCGGTGGTGGTCTGAGTGCCTCCTGAAGGAAGACAGCCCAGGGGGTGGTGGTACGCCTATGCTCCATCATGTGGTCATAGGCTGTCCTGATGTGTGAGGTATCCTCTTGATATAGTCGCGGTCGACGATATCCTACCATGCGTGGTCGGCGTCATGCTCTCTGTGCTGCTGCCTGGTGGAGTGTGAGCCCTATAGATGGACCTCTCTGATGTAGCTCAACTCGCTGAAAGAATTGGGTAATGATCTGTTGGGTACTCACCCGTGTCTGATGTATGGGCTGTAGTGACCGCTCTCGCCTCTCGTATGCTGCTCTGAGAAAGCGTCCCAAGCGTCTCTGGTCTCCCATAGTCATGCACAGCTGGAATGACTCCTCGATCTGGAACTGTGCTCGTAGGTCTAAGTATGCTGGACATCTGATAACAAAATGCTCCTCACTCTCTACCTCTGTATGGCATAGTGGGCACCACCTCTCCTCACGGGGGACTCCCCTAGACCGACCCCTCTCAATCTCGAGCCGATGTGATGAAACCCGGAGCTGGCCAATGACGACTCGTAGGTGGTGGGGAAGGTAGGTCTGCATGTATCTCGGAATCTCGATGAAGCCCGTGCCCGATATATGTAGAAAATGCTCGCGGTAGTAGAGCATTTTCGGTGGCAATGTACCCCTAGGGCTCACCCATGTCCTCTGTATGTATGTATGCCATATCTTCTGACGAATGATCCCATTCCTCTCTTGATGAGAGAGCGAGTAGGTGGGTGCATGAGAGTCGTACTGTAGTGGTGGTAGCCTGTCTATGTCAAAGCCATGGTGGGCAAGCCAGTCTCGTGTCTGTGCATACCATGAGGAGGTGTCGCCTGCTAATGCCATATCACGTGATGCCTCGAAAGCACGATAAGCAATGTGCTCTGTATCCATGCTCGGAAGTCTGTGTAATAGGCATACTATCTGGAATAGTGCCTCAACTAGCATCGGTGGTGCACCGAGCTCTGCTCTAATGATATCATGTGGTACTGAAGGCGTGCTGCGGATAAGTTTGGCAATCATGAGGATCTGTGGCCTCTCTAATGCTGTCCATACTGATGTAGCTAATCCTGCCCCCATATGGGTGCCCCATACATGAGCGCTCGCGTAACCAAAGTGTCAAAGAGCCACCCCTTTGTGTGGGGCTCCTCAAAATATGCCTGGTGGCACTGTCCCTCCATCAAAGCTAGTGCTGCGTACCCACGTGTGATGCGGTCACGGGCTGCCTGAGACATAGAGAAGACCCCTTATGCTGCTGTAAATGTCACTCCCAAGTAAACATATGATCCGACCACCTCGATCGGTCCACCCGCTGCTGTGAACAAACTATGTCTGCGTACCTGTGCTGATGTATGAAAGATCATGACCTTGGTTTTACCAAGGTTCACAGATAACCCTCTATGTTTGCAAAAGTCATCTAGGCCATGTAGATGATGCTGTAGACCCTCTGCAGACTCTGAAACCAATACAATATCATCAGCATATAAAAGAATATGGACAGTGGACCCCTGTACCTCAATGCCATCTCCCCCCTGCTCTTGTATATAGTCCGCTATCTCATCAATGTAGAGACCAAAGAGGGTGGGTGAAAGAGGGCATCCTTGCTTCACCCCGATAGTGCTAGCAAGTGGATCAGATAAGCCCCTTGGACATCTGACTCTACCAGATACTCTCTCGTATAATGCGTAGATCCCCCATATCATCTCCTTCGGAGCTCCGATATCAAGTAGTCGTCTGAAGAGTCGGTCCCTGGGAACATAGTCAAATGCTTTGCGGAAGTCCACAAAGCAACAATATAATCTCCTCTTCCTCACCCTTGCCTGGTCGATCAGGCATCTGAGAGTGAAGATGTGGTCGATCGTAGAGTAATCTCGTCTAAAACCTGCCTGTCCTGGAGCCCTGATACCCTTACTCTCAGCGAGAGTACTCAACTCTGTCTCTAGTACTGCCCCATATAACTTGGCCAATATAGGGCCAATCATGATTGTCCGGTATGTAGCTGGATCCATAGTATCACCTGACTTATGAATGGGCACTATGGTGTGCTCAGTCCATGAGTCCGGGAACCCTTCAACCAATGCACGGTTGAAGAGGTGGGCAATGAGCGGTGCGAGAGTCGTGCCTCCATAGATGAGGTGCTCTGCCTGTAAACCGAAATGGTCATGGGCCCTTCCATGCTACAGCCGGGCAATAGCGTGTCCCACTATAGTGGGTGTGATGAAGTCAGAGGTAGTAGGACGTGAGCTCTGCGGTCTGGGAATGGGGGGCTGGTGTGGGATCTCGTATAGACTCCGTGCATAGCTATGCCAGGTGCTCGGGTCTCGGATAGGTGTCTGCTGTCTCCTCTCTCTCAAATGTCGCCATGCCACTCCACTGTCTCGACTAACGAGCAGATGGTAAATATCCGAATACTGTCTCCTCCCAATCTCGCCGTTTGCGGCGAGTAAGGCTCTGCATGCGACGCTGTGCCTATGTGTGTAATATCTCCCCTATGCTCTAAAATCCGTAGGTGCTTCCGTAGCTCACGGCAATCTGCATCATACGAGCGGTTCTGAGGCATGGATCCTCTGCGTGGAGGGTGCATATGTGTGCGGTGTGGGAAGCTGCAGAGAGCTGAGTCCTTTAGGATGGTGGTGATATATGATGTAAGTGTGTCCAAAGGTGAGAGTGGATCGAGGGAGAGTAGGCGGGTGTGTAAATGGTGTGCATAAACGTGTGAGAGCTCGTGTGTGAAGTGTATCGTGGTATGTGTCTCAGTGGGTGAGGGAGGGTCTAATGGATTCGGAGATGTGAGTGTGAGTGTGATAAATGTATGGTCAGCCCCAAGTGGACGTAGTCCAATACTAACTGAGGTGATGAGTGAAGCCCCAGAGGTGGTACCCAAAATGTAGTCGACTGTGCTCTCACCTCCCCCGTGAGGGAAGCAAGTAAATCCACCCGAACCTGGCCAGCGATTCATCCGGTTATATATAACGAGAAGATGTCGGCTGCCTAGCTGGAGTAGATGTCTTCCATAGTCGGTGGTGTCCTGACCCATATCTGCCGATACTCTACTCGTGCTCATCTCATTCGGGTCTCTAGCCCTCATGAGATGTGGGTGATCCATGTCATATGCCTCGCACTGATGTGACTGAGTGCGGCCATTGAAGTCTCCCATAAGAAAGACTTCACCTAGTGTGCTGTAATGTAGTATCTCCTCTGAAAGCACTGTGTATGGTGAGCCTCTGTCTCGGGTCGGTCCCCAAAGATCCTGTCCTGCATATCGAGACCCGCCTGGTGGGAAGTAGCATATCCAACCCCCCTGTGCTATCTCCATGCCAACTTACATGTATCGTGCCTCCTCACTCTACCTATAATATGGATCCGGCTCTGTATCTCCTTTTGAAATATGATGGCCACTCCTCCCGATCCTCGTGCTGTACTTTGTCTCGTCGTGGTCCTGAATGCAGATTCCCAATGAAAACCTGCAATGCGTGGTAGACCTATCTCTGGGCTCTCGTGTGTCTCTGTGATGCACACAAAGTCATGTGATGCGAGGATCTCCTCGAGTCTGTCTCGTCGCGTCCAAAGTGCCCCGTTGCAAATCCACACTGCTCCTCTGAGTGGTGTCTCCTGGTGTAGTGATGTCTCATAGGCCACGTGCCCCCTCTTCTTTCATGTGCTCATAGGCTGTCCTCCAATTGTCTCTTTCTTCTGTGAGAGTCTTTACTTGTTCTTCGAGTCCTTTGAATTTATCCATTACTTGTTCTTTGAGGCCTTTGAACTTTTCCATCATTTTTCGTATCTCCATATTGAGGTTGCGGCCTGCTTCCTTTTTTGGCCTCTTTGAGGGCTTTAGCGATCAGTTCATCCACTTCCCTTCGGTCCATAGGAGCCATTTTAGAGATTAGGTTTAGGGTTTCAAATTTTTTTTAGAGAGAGAGAGATATGAAATGACCTATGAAACCAAAAACTTACAAAATGGTGAATCTCATACAAAGTCTCATACAAAATCTATGTAGACTAAACAACTACTCTAAAACTTAGTGCGGTAGTGGAAAAGATAGAGAAGGGGGGAGGGAATATAGTCTAGAGACTCTCTAGATGATACAATGATGGCTAGAGGCTTGAGTGATACAATGAGGGGGTACAATCTCATGAGGTATATGGCTAAACCAACATCAACCAAGGAAAGATCAAGGTGTTGGTAGTCCTCCATCTCAAAGGAAATCCTGCATCGGTCTGTATGGGATCTCCTCAATGTCCATAGTCAAGACTCTAATTGGGTATCGCATGTGGCATGCCAAAATAAGCCCAATCCTCTTCAATCATCGTTATCTCTATTGGAACATCCTCCTCTGCAATCGTGGATATCTAAATCTCCCTAGGCCCCTCGCACGGTCCACCAATGCGCCTCTGAAGGAAGTGAGATCCGGGCTCTGTTGCACAGTTGTGTGTCTATCTCGCTGTGTAGTTGTAGTGACTTTCCTAAAGTAATCTGTAACGTGCCGTTGAGTCTGCCTCTCTGAAAGCCTCAATAGGCTATCTCTGTCTCTGGAACTCAAGCGAAGGGTCCTCATATCCCATAACTCTAGAGAATGGTCCACCGCCCTCTCTAGATAAGAATGGAAGTGCCCATATCTCACAGTATGCATAGCAATGACATATGTAATGTAGCTCTGTCTCGAGCTTCCTATGGCATATACGACATATCCTTTCCTTAGCTGGAACTCCTCTATATCTTCCAGTCTCAATCTCAAACTGATGTGAGGATGTACGTATTTGACCAATAGCACATCGCACCCCATATGATAAATGTGTATCCATGTAACTTGACCTTACCACAAAACCATCAGCCATGAGTCAGAGAAGATGATCTCCATAAAAAACCATCTTTGTGCCTAACTCTTAAGTAGGCTCTATCCATGTTCTCTTAGTATCCAGTGTCACGTGTAGAACAAATTTTTGAAGGACAGAGTAAAGGATGGCATCAAGGAACCAAAATCTGAAGTTGGGCGCCAAGACGTCCAAAAGCTGGAGTTGGGCGCCAAGACATCCAAAATCTGGAGTTGGGCGCCAAGACGTCCAAAATCTGGAGTTGGGCGCCAAGACGTCCAAAACATGGAGTTGGGCCCAAAGACGTCCAAAAGCTAGAGTTGGGCGCCAAGTCATCCAAAATCTGGAGTTGGGCGCCAAGACGTCCAAAATCTGGAGTTGGGAGCCAAGACGTCCAAAATCTGGAGTTGGGTACCAAGACGTCCAGATTGTAGAGTTGGGCGACTGCATGCCCAAGGCATGTTCAGACAAGCAGACCTGACAAGGTGGCCAAGTTGGGCCCAGCCACTCATCATCATACGACAAAGTCTGGTACTGGCCACCATGCTCACAAATGAAACCGCCTAGTGCATTAACTTCCCATTACTCCCGTGTAACTCACTCTCCTATTGTACCGGCTCCTCACCTCTCTCCTATAAAAGGGGAAACCTCAAGAGAGAAACATATGACATATGATATCCGATAGGAGAGAGAGAAGATAGTGCACACTAGAGGAGGAGAATATAGTTGAGAGTGAGAGCGGGCTTAGAGCTCGTAGATGATAGAGTCATGCTCATGTTATTTACTTATGCTGCTTATGTTATTTGTAGATGCCGCTTATGTGAGAATACTCGGAGGTTGTATTCAGTTGTTTGTTTGTGTTTCAATGACAAGTAGTATGCTTAGTTGTGGTATGATCAGCTAATGGCTGGTATTCAGATTGTGTTACATTTGTCTTTCTAGTTAGTGTGGTCTTGTGATCTATTTGGTGCTGTTGTGACTCTTACTTCTAAGTGTAGTTTCTAGTGATGATATGGGGCTTGGTGATACGTGTCTATTATGGTAACGTGCTTTAATGTGTTCATGTGCTTACATATGCTCCAGGAGTAGTGCATTTTGCATTCCCTGCACCCACACACTTCATTTCACCACCTACAGGTGAAAATTTGGCACGCACGATGGGACAGGGCTTCTGGAGATTTCCTTTTCCTCGAGAAATCACTTAGGGTTGAGTGCCCAAGGCCACCTCTTATCCTCCTCCCCTTCCTAACTTCTTGGGCCACTACTCCTCCTCATCCTCCTCCTTAATTTCTTGGGCGACTACTCCTCTTTTGGAGTCTTGGGCGACTCCTCTTTTGGCTTCCTAGGCCACCCTCCTCCTCCTCCTCCTTCTTGGCTTCTTGGGCACCTACTCCTCCTCATCCTCTCTTGGCTTCTTAGCTTGGGCGACTACTCCTCCTCATCCTCCTTCTTGGCTTCTTGAGCGCCTACTTCTCTTCCCCCCACTGGAGCAACCTCTTCTTGGGCGAAGAATCCTCCGGGGCAACCTCTTCATTGGGGCGACTTCCTCCATCAGAAGTAGTTCCAAAGATGGTCCATGACCCACACCAGAGCTAGCAAAGAGGAGTTAAGCCCTAAGAAGACACCAATCAAAAGTTACCACACAAGAAGGCCAGACCCTTACCTAACACCCATCATAAGTCTATCTTCCTCAAGCCTAGTGTCTAGAATAGAAGGGTTAGACGACAAGGCTAAAACCCAAAAGACTTTACCTCAAGACACTCTTCTTAATAAGGCTATGGCAGAGGAACTTTCCGCTCTTTTGTCAAGAATAAATATTAGATTTTCTTCATTTCATGGCGGTGCTAATGAAGATCCTGAAGATCATGTACGAAGATTTCTTTTAATTTGTAAGAGTAGGGGCTTAGAACAACGACATGACTCCTTCCTTGCTCTCTTTCCATCAACTCTTGAAGGATTGGCGGACAAATGGTTCAGCCAGTGCGCGGAAAACCATTTCCAAACATGGGAAGCACTGAGGACCAAATTCACAGAAGCATTTCGGCCAGGTAACTCTACAGAAAGAACGTTAGATGAACTTGAGAATCTAATCTTGCATATGGGAGAATCATTTTCAGAACTTATGACGCGGGCAAGGTCACTTGTGGCAAGATTGCCGGAACCACCCAAGGATTTCCTTGTTAAGAAGTGGGTGGAGAAGGCCTTGCCGAAATCCACACAGAAGAAGCTAAGAGAGCTTTTGAGACCAGATGCCACTTTGAGAGAATTTGAAGGAGCTTCCACCAGGATTGAGGCTGCACGGGTTCATTTTGGAACACATCCGGGAAAGACTTTTCCCCAAGATGAAGACATGGTGACAGCCTTGAGGAAGGAACTAGAGACCTTAAAGCTTCAAAGAAATCGAGAAGAGAACAAGGGTACTTCGGAAGGACTCACTCAAATACGACAAGAGCTGGAAGAACTCAAAACATTAAGGGAGGTAAGAACTGGACTATGGTGTTCTCTTTGTAGTACTCAAGGACACACATCACAAGAATGTCCAAGGAGGCTAACATACCAGTTTTGTGGAAAGAGTGGCCATGAGGCCAAGGATTGTTATTTTCTGAAGGGTCTTGGAAATCAGGCAATGATGCCAAGACAACCACCGGCAGCTCAATGGGTAGGGGTCGCTCAGTCCTCCTTGTTAGGGCAACCACCCTTACCATCCACTACAACACCTCCTGTAACAACGTTTTACACCAATCAAAGACCTCAACAGCAAGAAGGTAGGCCTCGTCAGAACCGACCACCTAGGCCTATAATGTGTTATAGATGTGGGGAGTATGGACACTTCCAAAGTAAATGTTCACTTCCTGAGGATGCCCCACCATGCAAAAACTGTCTTAAAACAAGGGATCATTACACTAAGGACTATCCAAAGTCAATGCCGTCTACAAGCACACCAGGTAACTCTTGCCCCCTACATATGATCACAGTATCTAATGATGAGGGCAATGTAGACTCTCCAAGTGCCCGAGTAGTCCAACTTGAGGAACTTCCCGGAGTAATGACTAGGGCACAAAAGAAGAAGGCAGCTTTGAAAGATGCTTCCAAAGAAGCAACAGATTCAACAAAGGACAAGGGAAAAAGGACCATGGGGCATGAACCTTCTGAGGGAGCCAACCACCACCAAGACAAGGAAAAAATCTCACTGGGAAGAGTAGGAAGAAATGAAGATACTAATGAGCAAGTTATTGAGAAAGCTTATGCAGTATCTAAGGAGGACCTAAGGCAATTTCAGAATGGATCTACTTCAAGGAACAATCAAGAAGGCTTTCTCACTGCAGTTCAAGTCTTGCAGAGCACCTACCAACAGGTATCTTTATATAACTTGTTAGCTATGAGTCCTGGATTCAAAGGAGAAGGAATGGCTGCCATAAATGGGTTAGACCTTGGCACCATATTAAGTGGCGGGCAAGGCTTCACTTCCCTAATTTCTCAACAAATACCTATACCCTCAACTTATAGCTAAGAACCATCTAAGATGGCACCTCTTACTGATTACAAGAGCCCTAGACTAACTGTAAGTATCAAGGGAACTCCTTTGGTAGGAGTGATAGTTGATGGGGGATCTGGTATTAATCTATCTAATGCCTGAGTACACAATGACATTGCTAAATCTAAAACCAACTAAGGATGCTCATTTTACAGTATCATTAGCAGACCAAAGCAAGGTAAGCCCACTAGGCATAGTGGAAAAGGTTGAAATCGTCATCCATAAGCTAAAATTTGTGTTGGATTTTGTGGTAATAACACTCCCAAAGGTGAAGGGAGGATTTCCTCTTTTGATAGGAAGGCCATGGCTACCCCACAGTAAAGCGGTACATGACTGGAGTAGTGACACCTTATGGGTGGCCCGACCAGACAAGGTAATGAGACAAACTTGAGATGGAAGGAGGAATGGATGAAGCCTTGGGTACTTCTCAAGTTGTTCTCCATCCAGAGCAACCTACAGAGGAAGGCAAGGAAGATAACAATGGAGAAGACGAACAACAAACTATACAAGAAGGAGCAAACATTTGGGCCACACCTCCTCCACCATGGGTTCTGGAAGATAGGGCGCCTTCACCTCCCTGGGCATCTCCACCTCCTAATTCAAGTTGGGCATCTAGACCTCCTAATCCAAATTGGGCGCCTTCTCCACCTCCAAACAGTGGGGTGACTCCACCTCCTATTTGGGCGCCTCCTCCACCTCCAAAGAGTTGGGCGACTCCACATCCTAGTCCAAGTTGGGCGCCTCCGCCTCCAAGTAGTTGGGTCACTCAAGAGGCTTGGGCTCCATACTCTGCTCAAGGGCCTCCACACTGGGCACCTGAATGGGCAGCTTATCCTCCATCTTGGGCTACCCCTACAATTGGCTTGGTGGCCCAGATCTAGGCGACATCATGGATTGGATTGAGGAGACCAATAATGTTTCATGCTTTACAATAGCAATCAAGGAAAAAGAAGTAGAAGGACCTACTATGGTGGAGTCTGTGGTATTAGGACAACGAGCTAAAGATTTCCGAAGAGGTAAAGTTTTGAAAGGAGTTGAAGGAAGAAAAGGAATTGAAGCAAGCCAAATGGAAGAACTAGTAGAAAGCATTTTCCCATTGGTGGAAGTCGCAGTAGGATGGACACAGGAAAAGACCGAGGAAATCACCATCAATGATAGTCCGGCATTCACCAAGCAAATGTTGTTTAAGGACGAGGAAGAGGCAATTTTGGAGCCAGTTAAAGAAGTCAACTTAGGGGAAGAAGAAAATCCACAAAATCTTCGACTGGCAAGTTGGTTGTGGGACCACCCTCTTCTTCTCATAGAGGTAATAACATTCATGAATAATTTTAAAGATGTCTTTGCATGGAGTTACAAAGATTTAACAGGAATACCAAAAGAACTGGGAATACACACTATTCCTCTAGTGGAGAGCTCGGCCAATTAGAGGGAAAATGTATAGGTTAAATCCCAAATATGCAGGAGCAGTCAAGAAGGAAATCCAGAAAATGGAGGAAGCAGGTATCATAGTCCTTGTGGAGCATTCAAAATGGTTGTCCTCTATGGTCATAGCACCTAAGAAGCAACCTAATAAAATCAGGGTTTGTGTGGATTTCCGAGCATTAAATAAGGTAACCATCCCTGACGGGTTCCCTACCCCCTTTTCGGAACAAGTGATTGAAGATGTGGCAGGACATGTGGTGTACAGTTTCATGGATGGTTTTAGTGGATAGAATCAACTGGAAATCCATCCTGAAGATCAACCAAAAACGGCCTTTGTAACTACTTGGGGAACCTATATCTACACCAAAATGGCTTTTGGCCTTAAAAATGCACCAGTCACTTTTAATAGGACAATATATCTAATCTTCAACAAGTTGCTCCTAAAATTCTTAAGAATTTTCATGGATGATTTTTCAGCCTTCTCTGGAACAGCCTCCACCACTGCAGTAGAAAACGTGCCAGAACATCTGAAGCAATTAGAACAAGTATTCCAACGTTGCAGAGAGACAGGTTTGAAACTTAACCCTAACAAATGTCATTTTCTGGTAACCCAAGGTACCTTGTTACGACATGTGGTCTCTGCTAAAGGGATGACTCCAGATCCAGATAAGGTGATGTCAATTCTTAAGCTTCCAAGACCTATAAATGCTAAAGAGGTCCAGAGCTTCTTGGGGTACACAGGATATCACCGCAAGTTTACACGCATGTATGCAGAGGAAGCACAACCACTTTCACGACTTACAAGTAAAAGTTTTCCTTTTCAATGGTTAGAAGCAGAAGAATCTGCATTCACTTATCTAAAACAAAGGTTGGCATCTGCACCTATACTCATCTCACTAGATTGGTCTAAGACATTCCACGTGCATGTAGATGCAAGTTTGTATGCAGTAGGAGCTATACTAACTCAACCAAGCGAAGTACACAAATTAGATCAACCCGTTCATTACGCGAGTAGGCTCCTCTCAAAAGCCGAGAAGAACTATAGCACCACAGAAAGAGAAGCATTGGCTATTGTATTTGCCCTCAAGAAATTCAGGCACTATTTATTAGGCACTACATTCACAGTGATTACGGATCATCAAGCTTTGAAATATTTGTTGAATAAGCCACAAGTTGCAGGAAGAGTATGGAGATGGTTGCTTCTCTTCCAAGAATTCGACTTTGAAATTGTACAGAGAAGCGGTAGGCAACATGTCATTGCAGACTACCTCTCTCGCATTAGGCATCCAACTCAAGCAACAAAGGGAGTAGAAGATGATTTCCTAGACAACCAAATCTACAAGGTTGATATAGCACCTACTTGGTATGATGATTTAACTCTCCCCTGGGAAAAGGTCAATTTTGTACTGGGTCTACTCCATTGGAAAAGCGTAGACTCCTCCTAAAGAGTAAGAATTTCATGATGGCAAAAGATACCCTCTATAAGGTTGGTCCTTATGGGATGTACAGAAGGTGTCTTCAACCACATGAAACTGAAATTGTTCTTCAATTGGCACATGAGGGTAAGTCTAGTGGTCATTTTCCTGGACATATCACTGCATTGAGGATACTCCAAAGTGGCCTGTGGTGGCCATATCTTTAGAGATGCCACTAAATTTGCCAAGGCATGTGATGTTTGTCAACGATGTGCGCCCAAACCAACACGACAAAGGAACCAACCTCTTAATATCTTTGTAGCTTGGCAACCCTTTGAGCATTGGGGAATAGACTTTGTTGGCCCTATTTTCCCAGTAGCACAAGGTTCAGGTGCAAAGTATCTTTTAGTAGCAATGGATTATGCCACTAAGTGGGCTGAAGTCATAGCCAGTAAGGAGTGTGCTGCTGAAACGGTAGCCAACTTCTTGTATAATTACATCTTTTGCAGATATGGATGTCCAATAGAGGTCACAATAGATCAAGGATCCCATTTCGTCAACAAGGTGCTGACTTTGATTTTTGAAAAGTATCAAGTATTCCATAAGAAGTCTTGTGCATGCTACCCAAGGGCAAATGGGTAGGCAGAGAGCACAAATAAGGTCCTTATGCTCTTACTAAGAAAAACATGCTTACAGTTTCCTAATACATGGGGCCAGACATATCTTGGAACCTTGTGGGCCTATAGAACTTCTTTCAAAGCCACAATAGGACATACTCCATTTGAGCTAGTGTATGGAATACAAGCAATTGCTCCTTTTGAGTCCTTGCATGGCTCCAACCGCATGGGAACCAATCGAATTCCTGGATTTACTAGCGCTCTCTTAGCCAACAGTGTGAGACTACAATTTCTTGAAGAAAAGAGAAAGATAGGCAATGATACTCTAGTGGAAGTACAGGAAAAAAGAAAACAGGATCATGATGCAAACCTCTGGAAATCAAAGATTAAGGAAGGAAGCTTAGTTTTGCTGTACCACCCAAGACTCTTTGAGAATAAGGCTAAGAAGAAGTTGATGCCGAGATGGAACGGACCTTTTAGGGTCATACGCACACTTCCAAAAGGGGCAGTACAAATCTCCACATTGACGGGCACCATGCTGCCCTTAGTCAATGAATCTAAGCTAAAACCCTATGTGGAAAGATAGGAAGAAGAGAATTTGCCATTGTATATAATGTATATACCTTTATGTTGTTCCCTATTAGCTTATGCCATTTCCTTATTTAGATATTGGATTTTTTTCATCTATCTTCTTCACATAACTCATTCATCTACTACCATTTTCCTCTCATAGGCTTACGCTTCAAACTTCTTCTATCTCTTATCACAGATGTTCTCTTCCCTTTTCCTTCTGATGCCACCTCTCTAGGCCAAGAATGGCAATGGATCATCTCGGACCACTTACCTGGGCGACCCCTCCTTCTCATGACCATTCTTTGGGAGACCCTCCTCCCTCTCAAGCTATATGACAAAGCTGGGCGACCCCTCATCCTTCCACTTTACTCATTTGGGCGACCCTCCTCCCACTCAACCTCCATGGCCAAACTGGGCGACCCTCGTCCCTCTCAAGCCATATGACAAAGCTGGGCAACCCCTCATCCTTCCACTTTACTCATTTGGGCGACCCTCCTCCCACTCAACCTCCATGGCCGAACTGGGCGACCCTCCTCCCTCTCAAGCTATATGACAAAGTTGGATGACGCCTCATCCTTCCACTTTACTCATTTGGGCTACCCTCCTCCCACTCAACCTCTCCTTTTCCCTTGACAATTTGGGAAACCTCTCCTCCATCTCAAGCTACAATCTGGCGACCCTTAGTCTTTCCATCTTGACAACCTCAATGTGCCAACTTGGGCGACCCTCAACCTCTTATCAAGATTGGGCGACCTCTTCTCCCTTTCATAATTCCACTGCCAACATGGGCGACCCCTCCCCTTCCACCTTGGCCAATTGGGCGACCCCTACTCCTCATGGCCATTCTATGGGCGACCCTACCTCCTTCTCCTTCAACGGACTTGTACCACCTCCCCTCCTCCTCCTTCTTGGTTTAAGTTGAAACACCTCATCTCCTCCTCATTCTAGCCTTCTTAAGAATCTCAATGGCAACCACTCTTGCCTCACTTCTAGCATTGGCTACCCCAACCTCTCCAACTTCACCGACTCCTTGCTTTGCCTTCAATGCTCAACCCCTCCACACCCCCTCATCTAGGCAACTTCTCAACCTCCCACTCCATGATCTTCAAATTGGCCTCTCAGTATCAATGGTATGAACACCCCATCTATATCTATCTCTTCTCATCCATCACTCTAACCTTTCCTTCCATGACTTCCTACCACCTCCATGAATGACTTCTCTACCTATACTAAGCACTCATCCCCAAGGGCATACCCTCCACTCTTTCCACCCTCTCATCATCTGCAATAAAATACATCTCCCTCTTCCCTCCTTCTCCCTCATTCTAAGGCGATACATCTTACCCAGGGGCGACCCCTCCTCCCACCTCTACAATATTGACCTAGGGCGACCCCTCCTCCTACCTAGGCGACCTCTCCTCCCAACTGCCACCAGGGGTGACACTCCTCCCACTTCTACTCTCTACCTACTCTCCTCCCAACTCTCTACCTACTCTCCTCCCAACTCTCTACCTACTCTCCTCCCAACTGCCACCAAGGGAAACACTCCTCCTACCTCTACTCTCTACCTAAACCATCACCTTCACCTACCTAGGGAGACCCTCCTCCACCTCCACTCTCCAATATTAATCATTCCCTTCTCCACCTACGGCCACCTAGGAGACACTTCCTCCCACCCCACCAAGGATGACCCTCCTCCAACCTCTACTCTAGTAAACCAACTCGACATCTCCTCCCCACCTAAGGCAACTCTTCCTCCCACCTACTAGGGCCACCTAGGGAGACCCCTCCTCCTTGGCGACTTACCTCCTCCCTTTCTAAATCTAAGCATGGGCGACCTACTAGGACGACCCCTCCTTGGCGACTTACCCCTTCCTCTTCTAGAGTCTCAACATTAGACCTTCCCTTTCCCTCATACATGGTGTCGTATCCACAAATTTGACAATTCAACTGAACGATAGATGAGCCCTGTATAATCATACATTTTTATGATAGCAACGACAAATATCATCAGGATCAATTCCGAAAAGAAAACTATTCATATCGAGGCTCAATACGATGATTTTATGTCAAGGCAAAAAGCAACCCAACAACAAAGGTGACCACTCCTCCCAGATTTGGGCGACCCTCCTCCAAATTTACCATTCCTCCCAAGATTGGAGACCCTCCTCCAATTTGCTTGAATAGGGCAACCATCCCTCCCAAGATTGGCGACCCTCCTCCAAATTTGCTTGAATAAGGAGACCACTCCTCCCAGATTTGGGCGACCCTCCTCCAAATTTACCATTCCTCCCAAGATTGGCGACCCTCCTCCAAGTTTGCTTGAATAAGGCGAACACTCCTCCCAGATTTGGGCGACCCTCCTCCAAATTTGCTTGAATAAGGCGAACACTCCTCCCAGATTTGGGAGACCCTCCTCCAAATTTGCTTGAATAAGGCGAACTCATCTCTAACCTTAACTCAGCGACCTCCCACCCTCCATAGACCCTCTCTAAGCTCGGCAACCTGGCCTCACTCTCTCATTCAAGGGCGGCTTCCAAACCCGTATCACACGGTCTAACTTACCATCCTATTGTATCAACGACGATTTACTTTTATCCATACCAGCGCCATAATTCTATCAATCCAGAGGATTCGTGGGTACCCCATCAATTTCTATTCACCATATAAGACAGTGCAACCATCACCTCTACTTCAGCCAACATTAGCTTGCTCCCACCTTATTTATCTATAACAATCCTCGTACCATATCAACATATCCAACGAAGTTGATGTGCTCCAGAGTGTGGACATCACATCATGTATTGAGTCGCTGCCGTGCAACCAACACCAACAGCGCTACCAATTGAAGAGCATCGACTGCCCGGGTTGCTCTCTCCAAGCGCTTCTGCGTGTCTCTGAATCAGCGAACTGCATCAGCTCTACAATCTCTGCCTCAAGGTTAGGATCCATACTTGCGAACGGAACAGAATCTTCAGGCTGTGCAGAATTCCCACAGCAAGGACAAGAAAGCCATTCCTTTATACAATTAGCCAGCATCGACTGCTTCCTGAAAGCAATTCTCTCCAGCGCCAATCAGCATCCCTGTCCAACTCCATATTTTGAAGTTATTCTTCAGCATTTCCCTGGCTCTAGGTCACTCAGCCGATCAACCTTGACAATTTGCACCAATCTCTGGAAGCTGAGCAAGCTCTCGAGACTAAGCAAGCTGATTCTGTTTGATCATACAGAAATATTTGGGTCTCTACCTTAAAAATGGCTTCTTCTTTTGTAGAGATAGAAGAAACATTTTCTAAATTTAAAACTGATATTGAAAGTGCATCAGGGCAATCATATTGTGATTCTAGTGATTCACTCTATGTGGTCTCTGAGGAGAATCCCTCCGAGTCAGAGTCACTTGATGAAGTAATTCAGCAGATCAGAGCATATCTCAGCAGCAAATACGCAGCCAAGTATTCACAAGGACTCTGCTACATCATCAGCAAATGTGGCCACAACCATTGAGATCATCATTTCCATCCCTGGGGAAATCTCCTTAAAATTGGACTTAAGCATATGTGGTAAGCTTGAAAACTCATTTACTTTAGAAGAATTGAAGAATATGGGTTTACTCACAATAGCAAATGCCAAGCTCCCCTCACTTAGTGACCCTCAGACTTATGGTGTGGAGATCTTAACACTCTTCAAGTCCTTCCCATCCTTTTCTGGAGGAAGGATACTAAAGACAAGCTCGTTCTTATGTTGGGAACACAAGGAATTCCAGAATCGAAGAAGGCAGGAAGTTATGCAGAGTTGGCCATTCCCGATATATTGCAGGCATGTATGACTAGTTTCTCCGTAGGTACTGATGAAGAGGCTCCTATTATTCAAGGCATTCTTCCTCCTGAAGGATAATTTACATTTCACCGATGTGAAAATATGTGAACCTCTTCTTTGCTTCGCCCAAGCAAAGCCCTACCCATATCACAAAACTCTACTTCGGATGCTAGCCGAAAGAAAGAAAAGATATGAACACCAAGTAGGCAAAAAGGCTCTTACCTTCAAAGTGGTAGGAGGACACAGGACACATGATGCTGTATATATATAGGTACTTTGCCGCCCTCCATTCAAAAGACATGTCGCGCCCGACATCATCGAAACATCCACAGGCAGCGCACCCTCGAAAGAAACGAAGAGCAAAGATTCATAAGGATTCCAGGGAGCTCCTCGATACGCTTCCAATCGACCAACAAGGATATGCTAGAGCATCAAAGAAGGTACGCACATCAGCCAACACTCCCTTTCCGCCTATCAAACTAGTACCTACTTCATCAAGAAAAGCTTCTTCTTCTGTTCAATCCCCCCACCTTCACAAACCCCACACACTTCAGACGCACCTACTACACCTAGTGCCCCACCGCATTCCACCCCCACTCCCCCTCCCACTTCCACCATGACCACTGCCATTACCATTGATCCACCCATAGACCCAATTCATCTCCAATTTCCATCATGTCCCACACCACCACCTTCCCCTCCACAACCCGCACCACCCCACTCCCATCTCCCCGGCCACCATCTCATCCCCCTTCGCCACTCCCACCAGCATCGACACTTATTCCTCCAAGTAATACACCCCATCATCTCATCCCCCTTCGCCACTCCCACCAGCATCGACACTTATTCCTCCAAGTAATACACCCCACCCACATACGCAACCTCAAACCTCCATTCAACCACCCCCATTCGACATACTACCCTTTCCACCACCATTCTGGTTCTCTCCTTCCCACCATAACCCCGCTACAGATTTACCTCCGCACCCATTTCTTGATGCATCTAGTGCAGAGCAGCTATCCACGAATGAGAGGTACAAGAAACATATATGGCCCCTAGTTCCCAATCACTTACAGGATATGTGCCAAATGGATGTTGCAAAAAATAGATTTTCTGAGATTTCTAACAAAATTATGGAAGAGAGGCAGGCTTGTATGAATTTAGAGAATCGGCTACGCAATTATACTCACATGTTGAGTGAAGAATTTCTCAGAGTAAGTCTCGTCAACAAGAAGATGTACATGCAGATTGTTGTCGAATTGTCTACCCACTGCAAGGACGCATGCAGACTTGAAAAGAAGGTACAAAACTTGGAAGCATTTCTGCAGGATGAAGAAGAAAAGACCACAAGGCTGAAGGCTGAAAATAAAGAACTAAAATCAGCTAACAAGAACCTCTTAGCTGAAAATGCACTGCTAAAGAGGCAAAAGGATGCACTAAAATCCAAATTTAGTGCATTAAAAGCTTTGCTTACATCTTCTGACACGGAGGACCTCACTCCACCACCAGCTATAGGAGAAACCAACCAGGAAGTTACTCCAAATGAAGACCAGCAGGACACTTGAGCCGAACATCAAAGGCCTGAGAAAGAGCCTACATGTGACTAGTCTCACTGTCATGTGGACAAGGATCATTATTTTTTGTTGTCCAGTTTCCTAGTATTTTATTTTTGCATAGTGTCATAGTTTACTTTTGCACCAGTTGTATAACTCTTCATGGAACTTTATTTTGTACTGGCACAACTCATTTTTATTTTTGAGAGCTCATGATCTATTACTGCCATTTCTTCATGATGTATTACTCCCATTTCTCTCTGGAATTATCCGATGTAATCACTCCATTTATTTTCTTGTAACACTTCAATTATTTCTTTTCCCTTCTCTCCCTTCTCTCCGAGACGGAGAGACACTAGTGGCGGGCAACTTGTAGAAAATTTTTTTAAGGACAGAGTAAAGGATGGCACCAAGGAACCAAAATCTGAAGTTGGGCGCAAAGACGTCCAAAAGCTGGAGTTGGGCGCCAAGACGTCCAAAATCTGGAGTTGGGTGCAAAGACGTCCAAAATCTGGAGTTGGGCGCCAAGACATCCAAAATCTGGAGTTGGGCACCAAGACGTCCAGATTGTAGATTTGGGCGATTGCATGCCCAAGGCATGTCCAGACAAGCAAACCTGACAAGGCGGCCAAGTGGGGCCAGCCACTCATCATTACACGACAAAGTCTGGTACTGGCGGCCATGCTGACAAATGAAACCGCCTAGTGCATTAACTTCCCATTACTCCCGTGTAACAGACTCTCCTATTGTACCGGTTCCTCACCTCTCTCCTATAAAAGGGGAAACCTCAAGAGAGAAACATATAACATATGATATCCGATAGGAGAGAGAGCAGATAGTGCACACTACAAGAGGAGAATATAGTTGAGAGTGAGAGCGGGCTTAGAGCTCATAGATGATAGAGTCATGCTCATGTTATTTACTTACGTTGCTTATGTTATTTGTAGATGCCACTTATGTGAGAATACTCGGAGGTTGTATTCAGTTGTTTGTTTGTGTTTGAAGGAAAAGTAGTATGCTTAGCTGTGGTATGATTAGCTAATGGCTGGTATTGAGATTGTGTTACAATTGTCTTTCTAGTTAGTGTGGTCTTGTGATCTATTTGGTACTACTGTGACTCTTACTTCTAAGTGTAGTGGGGCTTGGTGATACGTGTCTATTATGGTAACGTGCTTTAATGTGTTCATGTGCCTACATATGCTCCAGGAGTAGTGCATTTTGCATTCCCTGCACCCACACACTTCATTTCACCACCTACAGGTGAAAATTTGGCACGTACGGTGGGACAGGGCTTCTGGAGATTTCCTTTTCCTTGAGAAATCACTTAGGGTTGAGTGCCCAAGGCCACCTCTTCTCCTCCTCCCCTTCCTAACTTCTTGGGCGACTACTCCTCCTCATCCTCCTCCTTAATTTCTTGGGCGACTACTCCTCCTCTTTTGGAGTCTTGGGCGACTCCTCTTTTGGCTTCCTAGGCCACCCTCCTCCTCCTCCTCCTCCTTCTTGGCTTCTTGGGCACCTACTCCTCCTCATCCTCTCTTGGCTTCTTAGCTTGGGCGACTCCTCCTCTTCCCCTTCCTAACTTCTTGGGCGACTTCTCCTCCTCATCCTCCTCCTTGGCTTCTTGGGCGCCTACTCCTCCTCCCCCCACTGGAGCAACCTCTTCTTGGGCGAAGAATCCTCCGGAGCAACCTCTTCATTGGGGCGACTTCCTCCATCACAAGTAGTTCAAAAGATGGTCCATGACCCCCACCAGAGCTAGCAAAGAGAAGCAGTTAAGCCCTAAGAAGACACCAATCAAAAGTTACCACAGAAGAAGGCCGGACCCTTACCTAACACCCATCAAAAGTCTATCTGCCTCAAGCCTAGTGTCTAGAATAGAAGGGTTAGACGACAAGGCTAAAACCCAAAAGACTTTACCTCAAGACACTCTTCTTAATAAGGCTATGGCAGAGGAACTTTCCGCTCTTTTGTCAAGAATAAATATTAGATTTTCTTCATTTCATGGCGGTGCTAATGAAGATCCTAAAGATCATGTACGAAGATTTCTTTCAATTTGTAAGATTAGGGACTTACAGCAACGACAGGACGCCTTCCTTGCTCTCTTTCCATCAAGTCTTGAAGGATTGGCGGACAAATGGTTCAGCCAGTACGCGGAAAACCATTTCCAAACATGGGAAGCATTGAGGACCGAATTCACAAAAGCATTTCGGCCAGGTAACTCTACAGAAAGAACGTTAGATGAACTTGAGAATCTAATCTTGCATATGGGAGAACCATTTTCACAACTTATGACGCGGGCAAGGTCACTTGTGGCAAGATTTCCGGAACCATCCGGGGATTTCCTTGTTAAGAAGTGGGTGGAGAGGCCTTGCCGAAATCCACACAGCAGAAGCTGAGAGAGCTTTTGAGACCAAATGTCACTTTGAGAGAATTTGAAGGAGCTGCAGGATTGAGGCTCCACGGGTTCATTTTGGAACACATCCGGGAAAGACTTTTCCCCAAGATGAAGACATGGTGACAGCCTTGAGGAAGGAACTAGAGACCTTAAAGCTTCAAAGAAATCGAGAAGAGGACAAGGGTACTTCGGAAGGACTCACTCAAATACGACAAGAGCCGGAAGAACTCAAAACATTAAGGGAGGTAAGAACTGGACTATGGTGTTCTCTCTGTAGTACTCAAGGACACACATCACAAGAATGTCCAAGGAGGCTAACATGCCAGTTTTGTGGAAAGAGTGGCCATGAGGCCAAGGATTGTTATTTTCTGAAGGGTCTTGGAAATCAGGCAATGATGCCAGGATATCCACCGGAAGCTCAATGGGTAGGGATGGCTCAGTCCTCCTTGTTAGGGCAACCACCCTTACCATCCACTACAACACCTCCTGTAACAACTTTTTACACCAATCAAGGACCTCAACGGCAAGAAGGTAGGCCTCGTCAGAACCGACCACCTAGGCCTATAATGTGTTACAGATGTGGGGAGTATGGACACTTCCAAAGTAAATGTTCACTTCATGAGGATGCCCCACCATACAAAAACTGTCCTGAAACAAGGGATCATTACACTAAGGACTGTCCAAATTCAATGCCGTCTACAAGCACACCATGTAACTCTTGCCCCTACATATGATCACAGTATCTAATGATGAGGGCAATGTAGACTCTCCAAGTGCCCGAGTAGTCCAACTTGAGGAACTTCCCAGAGTAATGACTAGGGCACAAAAGAAGAAGGAAGCTTTGAAAGATGCTTCCAAAGAAGCAACAGATTCAACAAAGGACAAGGGAAAAAGGACCATGGGGCATGAACCTTCTGAGGGAGCCAACCACCACCAAGACAAGGAAAAAATCTCACTGGGAAGAGTAGGAAGAAATGGAGATACTAATGAGCAAGTTATTGACAAAGCTTATGAAGTATCTAAGGAGGACCTAAGGCAATTTCAGAATGGATCTACTTCAAGGAACAATCAAGAAGGCTTTCTCACTGCAGTTCAAGTCTTGCAGAGCACCTACCAACAGGTATCTTTATATAACTTGTTAGCTATGAGTCCTGGATTCAGAGGAAAAGTAATAGCTGCCATAAATGGGTTAGACCTTGGCACCATATTAAGTGGCGGGCAAGGCTTCACTTCCCTAATTTCTCAACAAATACCTATACCCTCAACTTATAGCTCAGAACCATCTAAGATGGCACCTCTTACTGATTACAAGAGCCCTAGACTAACTGTAAGTATCAAGGGAACTCCTTTGGTAGGAGTGATAGTTGATGGGGGATCTGGTATTAATCTAATGCCTAAGTACACAATGACATTGCTAAATCTAAAACCAACTAAGGATGCTCATTTTACTGTATCATTAGCATACCAAAGCAAGGTAAGCCCACTAGGCATAGTGGAAAAGGTTGAAATCGTCATCCATAAGCTAAAATTTGTGTTGGATTTTGTGGTAATAACACTCCCAAAGGTGAAGGGAGGATTTCCTCTTTTGATAGGAAGGCCATGGCTACGCCACAGTAAAGCGGTACATGACTGGGGTAGTGACACCTTATGGGTGGCGGGACGAGACAAGGTAATGAGACAACTTGAGATGGAAGGAGGAACGGATGAAGCCTTGGGTACTTCTCAAGTTGTTCTCCATCGAGAGCAACCTACAGAGGAAGGCAAGGAAGATAACAATGGAGAAGACGAACAATAAACTATACAAGAAGGAGCAAACATTTGGGCCACACCTCCTCCACCATGGGTTTTGGAAGATAGGGCGCCTTCACCTCCCTGGGCATCTCCACCTCCTAATTCAAGTTGGGCGTCTAGACCTCCTAATCTAAATTGGGCGCCTGCTCCACCTCCAAACAGTGGGGCGACTCCACCTCCTATTTCGGCGCCTCCTCCACCTCGAAACAGTTGGGCGACTCCACCTCCTAGTCCAAGTTGGGCGCCTCCGCCTCCAGGTAGCTGGGTCAGTCAAGAGGCTTGGGCTCCATACTCTGCTCAAGGGCCTCCACACTGGGCACCTGAATGGGCAGCTTATCCTCCATCTTGATACCCTTCCTCTCAGCGAGAGTACTCAACTCTGTCTCTAGTACTGCCCCATATAACTTGGTCAATATAGGGCCAATCATGATCGTCCGGTATGTAGCTGGATCCATAGTATCACCTGACTTATGAATGGGCACTATGGTGTGCTCAGTCCATGAGTCCGGGAACCCTTCAACCAATGCACGGTTGAAAAGGTGGGCTATGAGCGGTGCGCGAGGGGTGCCTCCATAGATGAGGTGCTTTGCCTGTAAACCGAAATGGTCATCGGCCCTGCCATGCTGCAGCCGGGCAATAGCGTGTGCCACCATAGTAGGTGTGAAGAAGTCAGAGATAGTACGATGTGAGTTCTGCGGTCTGGGAATGGGGGGCTGGTATGGGATCTCGTATAGACTCCGTGCATAGCTATGCCAGGTGCTCGGGTCTCGGATAGGTGTCTGCTGTCTCCTCTCTCTCAAATGTTGCCATGCCACTCCACTGTCTCGACTCATGAGCAGATGGTAAATATCCCAATACTGTCTCTCCTCCCAATCTCGCGGTTTGCGGCGAGTAAGGCTCTGCATGCGACGCTGTGCTTGTGTGTGTGTAATATCTCCCCTATGCTCTAAAATCCGTAGGTGCTTCCATAGCTCACAGCAATATGCATCATACCAGCGGTTCTGAGGCATGGATCCTGTGCGTGGAGGGTGCATATGTGTGCGGTGTGGAAGCCGCGGAGAGCTGAGTCCTGTAGGATGGTGGTGATATGTGATGTGTGTGTGTCCAAAGGTGAGAGTGGATCAAGGGAGAGTAGGCGGGTGTGTGAATGGTGTGCATAAACGTGTGAGAGCTCGTGTGTGAAGTGTATTGTGGTATGTGTCTCAGTGGGTGAGGGAGGGTCTAATGGAATCGGAGATGCGAGTGTGAGTGTGATAAATGTATGGTCAGCCCCAAGTGGACGTCGTCCAATACTAAGTGAGGTGATGAGTGAAGCCCCAGAGGTGGTACCCAAAATGTAGTCGACTGTGCTCTCACGTCCCCCGTGAGGGAATCAGGTAAATCCGCCCGAACCTGGCCAACGATTCATCCCGTTATATATGACGAGATGATGTCGGCTGCCTAGCTCGAGTAGATGTCTGCCATAGCCGGTGGTGTCGTGACCCATATGTGCCGATACTCTTCTGATGCTCATCTCATTCGGGTCTCTAGCCCTCATGAGATGTGGGTGATCCATGTCATATGCCTCTCACTGATGTGACTGAGTGCGGCCATTGAAGTCTCCCATAAGAAAGACTTCACCTAGTGTGCTGCAATGTAGTATCTCCTCTGAAAGCGCTGTGTATGGTGAGCCTTTGTCTCTGGTCGGTCCCCCATGATCCTGTCCTGCATATCGAGACCCGCCTGGTGGGAAGTAGCATATAGCAATGTAAATCCAACCCCCCTCTGCTATCTCCATGCGAACCCACATGTATCGTGCCTCCTCATCTCTACCTATAATATGGATCCGGCTCTGTATCTCCTTTCGAAATATGATGGCCACTCCTGATCCTCGTGCTGTATTGTGTCTCGTCGTGGTCCTGAATGCAGATTCCCAATGAAAACGTGCAATGCGTGATAGACCTCTCTCTAGGCTCTCGTGTGTCTCTGTGATGCACACAAAGTCATGTGATGCCAGGATCTCCTCGTGTCTGTCTTGTCGCGTCCAAAGTGCCCCGTTGCAGTTCCACACCACTCCTCTGAGTGGTGTCTCCTGGTGTAGTGATGTCTCATAGGCCACGTGGCCCTATTTGATAGGGCGTCCATCTATGAAGACCTTACCATCCCGGTAAAAGGCCTTTCTCCCCTCTCAACGTGCCTGGAGTATCTGTGGCATGCAAGCGCGTCGGTGTGCTACTTTATCCTCGTGAGGTCCTCGTCCATGTAGAGGGCGCCGCTTGGTAGTCCACGTAGTACTGATCGACGTCTAAAGAACGCGGTCCGTGCCTCCTCAGAGCTCATCTTAAGGATGAGTGCTCGCAAACATGATGTATCCCTCCCAACCTTCATGCACCTGTGAATGGCATGCTCTCGTATCCAAGTCGACGGCAAATGTCAGTTGCATCTTCCTCTGGTGATGCTCCCTCAAGTACGCCTGTAATCCGAATGTGAAGTTTTCGAGTGTGTCGAAGCCTCTCCTCCTCAAGTATATCCTGGACTCGTGTGAGTTCTTCTTTCTGTACATCTTCCCTAACTTCCTTCTTAACCCTTTTGTGTACTACTTCCACCCACGACTCTCGAGTGGATTGTACCTCCGTTTTGATTTCCTTCTTTATTTCTTCTTTGAGTGTCTCCACGCTGGAGATCTCCCCCTCTTCTTTCAGGTGCTCATAGGCTATCCTCAAATTGTCTCTTTCTTCTGTGAGAGTCTTTACTTGTTCTTCGAGTCCTTTGACTTTATCCATTACTTGTTCTTCGAGGCCTTTGAACTTTCCCATCATTTTTCGTATCTCCATATTGAGGTTGCGGTCTGCTTCCTTTTTTGGCCTCTTTGAGGGCTTTAGCGATCAGTTCATCCACTTCCCTTCAGTCCATAGGAGCCATTTCAAAGATTAGGTTTAGGGTTTCAATTTTTTTTTAGAGAGAGAGAGATATGAAATGACCTATGAAACCAAAAACTTACAAAAATGGTGAATCTCATACAAAGTCTCATACAAAATCTATGTAGACTAAAAAACTACTCTAAAACTTAGTGCGGTAGTGGAAAAGATAGAGAATGGGGGAGGGAATATAGTCTAGAGACTCTCTAGATGATACAGTGATGGCTAGAGGCTGCAGTGATACAATGAGGGGGTACAATCTCATGAGGTATATGGCTAAACCAACATCAACCAGGGAAAGATCAAGGTGTAGGTAGTCCTCCATCTCAAAGGAAATCCTGCATCGGTCTGTATGGGATCTCCTCAATGTCCATAGTCAAGACTCTAATTGGGTATCGAGTGTGGCATGCCAAAATAAGCCTAATCCTCTTCAATAATCGTTATCTCTGTTGGAACATCCTCCTCTGCAATCATGGACATCTAGATCTCCCTAGGCCCCTCGCACGGTCCACCAATGCGCCTCTGAAGGAAGTGAGATCCGGGCTCTGTTGCACAGTTGTGTGTCTATCTCGCTGTGTAGTTGTAGTGACTTTCCTAAAGTAATCTGTAACGTGCCATTGAATCTGCCTCTCTGAAAAGCCTCAATAGGCTATCTCTGTCTCCTGAACTCAAACGAATGGTCCTCATATCCCATAACTCTAGAGAATGGTCCAACGCCCTCTCTAGATAAGAATGGAAGTGCCCATATCTCACAGTATGCAGAGCAATGACATATGTAATGTAGCTCTGTCTCGAGCTTCCTATGGCATATACGACATATCCTATCCTTAGCTGGAACTCCTCTATATCTTCAAGTCTCAATCTCAAACTGATGTGAGGATGTACATATTTGACCAATAGCACATTGCACCCCATATGATAAATGTGTATCCATGTAACTTGACCTTACTACAAAACCATCAGCCATGAGTCGGAGAAGATGATCTCCACAAAAAACCATCTTTGTGCCTAACTCTTAAGTAGGCTCTATCCATGTTCTCTTAGTATCCAGTGTCGCGGACCAAGTTCTAACCTCTGAGTACTAGGCTCCATCATGCCATTCTTAGACAACTGTATAGATGCCTCAAATGCTTTACGAGTGAGTCTGTTGTGGGGCAATCCCTCACCCTCTGAATGAAGCTTAATGTCTAGACTAGTGCCTCGAGGACCATTGGTGGTGCAGCAAGCTTTGCTCGGATGATGTCATGTGGCATGGTCTGCGTGCTATGGAACAATCGTGAGATCATACATACCTGCAGCCTCTCAATCTATGCCCAATGATCAGCTGTCAAACTTGGTATCTTGATCTTGCCAAGGTTTGCAATCAATCCTCTATGTGTACAGGAATCATCCAAAGCTTCGAGGTGGCGTTGAAGTCCCTCAAGTGATTCTGAAATCTAAACAATATCATCAGCATATAATAGAATGTGAACTGATTCTGAAATCTAAACAATATCATCAGCATATAATAGAATCTGAACAGGGGTACCTCCCAAGTCACTCCCCCTCCCCATTTCTCGTAGTTTGTAGTCAGAGATCTCATCAATATAAAGCCCAAAAAGTATCGGGGAGAGTGGACAACCTTGCTTAACACTAATGGTGCTAGCGACAAGCTGTGATAAACCGCAAGGGCATCAGACTCAATCAAATACCTTCTCGTAGAGAGCGTAGATGGTCCATTTCATCTCTATCTAGATCCCAAGGCTTAGTAGGCACTATAATAGCCTCTCACGTGGGACTATATCAAAAGCCTTGTGAAAATCCATTGTGCAACGATAAAGCCTCTTTTTCCTTGCATTTGCCCATCAATGAGACAACGCACGATGAAGATATGGTCGATAGTGGAAAAGGCTCGTCTGAACTTGGCGTCGCCTAGTGCTCGAAGGCCCTCAAACTCAACCTCTGCATATGAGCTAAGCTCAACCTCAAGAAGTGCTCCATATAACTTGGCCATTGTGTTGCTGATCATGATAGTCTTGTAGGTCCTTGGATCCAAAGTGTCGCTAAATTTGTGGATAGGCACAATAATATGTTGTGTTCACTCCTCTGAGAAACCCTTACCTATAGGTGGCATATAGTTCAAGCCTCTTGAAGTAGGCTGCTTGGCCATCCCATTATAAATGACGAGATGGTGCTCAGAGCCAAGCATGAGTAGATGTCTTCCATAGACTGTGATAGGAGCATCTCATGATAGTCTCCTCCTATAGGGTATGTAGTGCCTTTGGATCCTCATGGTCATATGTCTCTCCCTCTTCACTGCATGTCGAGCATTGAAGTTTCCCATGAGGAAGACTTCATCAAGCATGGAGTACTCCATGATCTCATCGGATAGACATGCATAAGGTGAGGTCTCCCCTCATGAAGAGTCATGCTCAGTGGAGGTGTAATGAGAGCCTGTGGGGGCAAAATAGCATATGGCTATGTAGAAAAAACTGTCAAGCAATAGCTCAAGGAAGGTCCACATGTATCTGGCTTGTGGGTTGCAGGAAATAATCTGTAATCTATTATGTAGTCCCTGCCTAAAAAGTATGGCCACCCCTCCTGATCCACGCGATGTGTGCTTTCGTGTGCATCCTCGGTGTAGAGACTCCTATTGAAATTTGTGTATCCAAGGCAATTCTCTCTGGGCTCTCATGTGTCTCTGTAAGTAAAATGATGTCCTTACCTCTCATCACCTCCTCGAGTCTCTTTGGGTGTGTCCATAGGTCTCCGTTGTAGTTCCAGACTACCAAGCGGATCTCTTCTCGTGTACCAAAGGCCGCGAGTCCCTATGCGATGATGACTTGACCGTCTTTGTAGGATGTTTGTTTCCCCTCTTTGTGGGCTTGGTGCATGCTAGGCATACATGCATGCCCATGTACGACTTGCATTTTGATGAAGGCATCGTCGCGCTAGATGGGTGGGCCTTCAAACCCTTGTCGGATCACCCTTATTGTATAATTTTTGATGGCGCATACGAACTCCAGCCATCGCTTCAGCTCACGAACTCCGAAGCTCCATTAATACACAGAGATTTGCTTTTTGGTTTGCCGCCCAACCAACGAGCTGCCTCGTAAATGAGTCTCTCATCAAAATCTCACTTTCACCTCCCCTACCCATATATATGAAAGATGCATCAATTTGATGCCATGTGGCAAATCAAGCCACCTCATCCAAAAGGTGTTCCCATCCAAGGATTGTATTGTGACATTTCCTTCCCCTTGAAAGCATTTTTGTCCTAAAAAATGCAATGAAATATCCGTAATGGTAGAAGAATATGCTCAGACTCCCCTGAATCACATGTACTCTATGTACATGGTCATCTCTGTGTGTTGTTTCCCCGTGTCCTTCCCTTAAGAAGCCTCATGAGAGATCATCTCAAAGGTGGGAAACCATCTGAATGGTGGCTACTATACACAGTAAACTTCCAAACTATCACTCCCATGACATGTGACATCATCCAAAATGACCTAAGTCCATATGATGTATCCTCTATGGAGTAATAGTATAAAAAGCAAGTGTAAAATTGCCAAGCTTATAAGCTTGACTGTATCATAATGGAGATAGTAAACCATAAAATCCTATGAAATATAGAACAAAGTCCCATAAAAAGTGACTCCAAACCCATCTTAGACCAAATGATAGATTGTCCTCATACCATTCTAAGTCTTCCTAACCTTGAGTGTACTCACAAGTAATAGTTTAATCTAAACTATCTTGTGATCAATGCAAATCCATCATCTAGCTCATATATAAGAATTTCTTGATAGTAAAATGCAATCTCTACATTTCACCAACCAAGAAGTCTTTGATTTGTCATCCATTTCCTTTGGACTTAGTTCTATGGAAGAGCATCTATTGATACTAGTGCAAACTCTAAAATTTTCTCTTCCTTTTAGTTTGCCATATGAATGCAAAAAAAGATTCCCTTTGAGATTTTAGATAATCCATAAGTACCCATTCTACTAATTGTTGCTTACACATCATCCTCATGATGTAACACCAACTGAGAGTTTGGTATCCCAATGGGTTAGATATATCCCTATCTCATAGAAACTCTAAAGAGAGGTATCATCAATCTACTCCCACTCTAACTAATGTCAATAACTAGATCATCTCATCTAGTCAAGGATCAACACTGGAAATAAACATAACTACTACTCTCTAGAGTTTCCATATGGAACTCGATCTAACGAGTATGATTACATGATCTCCCTCTTGTCTTCGATAGAAGAGTGCCACTCCTATCTAAACAATCTAAAAGTGAGAAAGTGAAACTCTCTCTCTCTCTCTCTCTCTCTCTCTCTGTATTCAATCTCTTCAAAGGAAACGAGCTCTAACAACGGAACCTATTCCACTTTCCCTTTCCCTTTGAAAGAGATTCTATTGAATCCATTTACTCTGCTGATAAGTGAGAACATATACATAAGTTCTCTATATTTTCCTTCAAAAATAGTGGAGAAAGAGACTCCCATGTGAACGAAAATTACATTGAAAAGTAGAGTAAATGAATTCCTTCTGAAATAAAGACTAAGAGATGTTTCCTAAACACCTCTTCTCTCTAAAGGAAAACATACTCTATTCTTCTCCTATGAAGAAATCATGTTTTCCTTTCCTTCTTTCTCTCTCAAAGAAGAGGAGCTAAAGTGAGACAACTAAGCTAAAGTGAGATCTCTCGTCGATCTCTGAGTTGATTCCCACTTTCTCCTTTCCTTAAAAGAGAAACTCATGAATTTATTTAGTCCTCTCTTCCATAAGTAATGCATAATGCCTATTACATTCATTTTTATGAAGATGGAGAACAAATCTCCTCTAGCTAATGAAGGTATATATAGTGAAGAGTGGAGAAAACAAATTCCTTATAAGAGTCAAAGCCCTTTGCTAAAATGATCAGCAATGAAATGACATGATACCGTAAACACATGTGTATCCATACTAAAGAGCTATCTCTGCCAACCATCCTCTATGCATGGATTGGCATCCTCTATGCATGGATCTATACAATCAAATCAAACTCATGGAATTATCCTTCCTAAAAACCTCAAAATGAGCATTCATGGTGATGAAATCACCTATCACATTCTCTACTGGAAGAATAAATCTTCCCTAAACTATGAAGGATAATCCCCAATCCTAAGGAGATGTCTACTAAGAGCTCTCCTCTGATCTAGTGAGACATGACGCCATGAATGATGAGTCCTTTTCTCCCCAGCCATAGAAGAAGAATGCTCAAAGGGAAGTCATTTCCACCGTCCCGTACCAATGGAACCTTCTTCCAATCCATGGTGTCATATCTACACTACACTGAATATATATTCCATATATATGCAATGGAATATATAAATGGACTCTAATGAATTCCATATCCTCAACTCATATCGATGGACTCAAATGAGTCCCATGTCCTCAAACTAGTTAGTTTGGTTCTAATCATCACATGACAATATGTGACAGTGAATATCCCTTTCTTATTCCAAACTAACTTGTTCCTAGGTACCAAGACAAGGTCTTAGTACCTCTCTGTAGATCCCAACATACATGATATGTATTGGGTACCCCAACTACTCTTAACTAAGGGATCTATGCTCTATATCATAGAGCTAGTGCCATGCTTATGGCCTTCCTAACCATCACTCGAATCACATAAGCACCCGTAGATGTTTTCTCATGAAACCCATCTGTGTGATCCCATCTAATTGGTTTCCTTAGTAGTATAGCAGAAATGCTTCACTACTTGCTCACGTGATCTGCATGAGTGAAACTAGTCACTCTTTGGATATTCATCATGATACCCCATAGTCTCCTCATCATACTATGAGACTCTTGTGACGATAAATAAATCTTCACTACTTTGGAGATTATGATAAATGTATCTCCCGTGCCTCTATGAACTTCCTATAACCTATAGGATTGCTTGTGCACATTCCTAATGGTGAAGATACATGTCCTTCTCGTTAGCAATCCTATGGTCTAAATCCATAAGGATTATGTGTAGGGATTCTATACCTAATGAAGTTGCTTTATCTATGCTACTATGATAGTACTAAGTCCATTAAATACATACTTACAAGCATGCTAACACCTTACTGATGTTTGCAGAACAGGCATGTTACCATGCCATAACATTCTTACCTAAAGGCAAGTGCGTATATAACGCCATGAGGTGGGAAAAATTTCGACAACATTTACCTAAGAAATGGAATCCCAAAAAAATTTTAACCATAAACTCAATGGAACACAGACCATCCAATAACATAGGGCTTGAAAGACCCATGGCATGCACGCCATAAACTCATACATGGACTCCATAACCTGCAAAAACATAAAAACAAATGCTAGAAACAGTTCTCTTTGTTGCATAACCATGTAGTTCCTGCAATCATCTTTCCTGCAAATAATTAAAAGGTGTACTTTTCGCATGTTGATCCATACTTTTAGAATTGAAACAATGATCAACTTGGATATATGCACTCCAATCCATGCATGTACATAGAGAACATGCCATAAAATAAAGTAAGATGCCTGAAAGCATAAAGCATACGTCCCTGAATGATTTGGTATTGGAATTGCATGCATCCAATCCTTTTCGATGAGCTTCGAGACAGCTACACCTTCCTCCTCAGATCCTAATATGAACTTTGAAGTTTCCGAAAACATCGGATCACTTCCCAAAACATAAAGCATGGTCATATGATTACTAAAATTATGCAAATTTACCCAAAAAATGCATTTGTAATCCCTCTTTAGACTTGCAAAAACCATTTTAGAACCTACAAATAATCATACACTGAAATATATATCATGTGCAAGTGGCTCGAAATAATCATAAACTACAAATAATCATAAACTGAAATTACTTCAATCGCCTTCGTGTTTTGTAAGATATGGCTCTCGGAGTGTAGTTGCCAAAAAGTGTTCAGACTTTGCAGACCTGTACAGACTGGCAAAAATACACATATTTTCCAAAATTTCTTTTCATAAACCGAAAGTAGATCTTGTGCTCTTCGAAATGAGCCATAGCTCAATTTGGAGTTTTCTAGCTCAAGATATGGCCTTTCCAAGCGGGACATGCTAAACTAGTGGACTGGTGGAGGGGTTGAAAAAAGTGTGAAAATGTGATTTTTGGAGTGCCCAAAAACATTCTTCCATCAAGCAAATGCTAAAATTCTCTCCATAATCTCAAAGAGAAATATATGAAGATGCTTGGGCCTATTTTCACCTTACCAAATCCTCAGTTCGTGCATGCTAATTTGCTCCCCAAAAGAAGGCTTAAATCAAGATTTTTACTTTCATGCAAAAACTTAAATGGGAGCTTTTAGCAAGCTTCCACTCCTAATGTGGATTTTTCTTGAATTTTCTCTTCTCCATGGTAATTCATACACCATACTTCATGTATGTATGTACTAATCCATAAGAAACTTCTTAAATAGTCCCTTTTTTTACTCACAAAAATGGAGTTTGGCTAAAATTAACACCTGAATTTTTTTCCAAAAAGTGTGGAAAGGGGGTTTTTGAAGAAGTAAAATTCCTCCTTAACTCATTATTTTGATGAATCTAATAATTCCATTATGAAATCCATATGCCATACTCTCGGTATATATACTATTTCCCATCCATCGTTAGCTATTGCACCTCTTTTTCCCTCTTCCAAAATGGGAATTTCTTAGATTCAGGTGCTTAAATATTTTTCTCAATAGTGATGGAAGGGGGTTTTATGGAGCTTCAAACTCCCATCATATTGAGCTATATTTTGGATTTCTTTATCTTATATGGAGGTTCATACACTAGAATATAGGTGTGCATGATTTTTCCTACCAAACTAAGAAAAGTCTCGCTTAATTTCCCTTTCCTAAACTGGCTCTTTATCCCTAATAGCACCTGAAATTTATGTGAAAATTCATGCAGGTAGGCTATTTTGGAATACCTAAAACTTATGTTTTCTTGTAATTTGAGGGAATCATTGAATCTAGATGAGAGTATATATCTCATACTCTCCATAAATATAGTTTCCCTCCAAGAGCTTGGCTCTCGTAGCCCTTCAATATAAAAAATAAAGATTTTACAAAAATTCAAAAACACTCAAACTTGGAATTTGAGGCCATAGCTCCTCCTTGTTAAAATCAAGTAAGGGTCCCTACCCAAGGATTGTATTATGACAACCCTCTTGTGAAGGAAAGGAGATCATGAATCACCATCGTGGAAGTGGAGGATTAGGGCTCGTTGCTTAGTAACATCTTTACCGACCCTCCAAGCTTTAGTGAATGGAGATTGTCCCCCGTCCTTGTATCGGAGATGGTGCATAACATTTTCCCATCCTCCTCCGGAGTGGATCTGCCCCCTTTTCAGTATGACCTCTCTTCCCCCCACATTACCCTCTCTCGTTCGGAGAGGAATAGGATCATCCGTCAGGACCTACTACAGATACACGTCAGGGAGACATGGATAGCACCACGGGAGCCTCTTTCCACAAAGAGGCAACACTACAGAGAGCACTTCGTGACTGTGAACGTGGATGGTTTCATTCAGAGACCACGATACATGGATACATATATGGCACCACTACAGAGAGCACTTCGTGACTGTGACAGTGGATGGTTTCATTCAGAGACCACGATACATGGATACATATATGGCACCAGCTGAGAGAGTGACCATTGGGCAGCTCAGAGTATCATCACACGAGCTCGAGATTGAGGTTGGGCGAGCCACACATACCCCGAGGGATGAGAGATTATGCAGAATATGTAGAGAGGAGGTGGAGGACGAGGAGCACTACACATGTAGATGCCAGGCATATGAGGACATCAAAGACCGCTACCCACAGCTCTTCAGGGGGCCCAGAGAGATCAGGGCTTTATTGGGGACAGAGGACCAGTGCCCTCCAGGTCGTTTCCTAGTAGAGCTCCAGCACCGCCGTGCATCACTTCTCCAGCAGCAGCAGATGGAGATACACCTGGCACCCCCCCCCCCCCCCCCCCCCTCAGACTTATATTACAGATTTTTTTAGACCCATAGCCACTCGAGGACCCAGCTCCATGCGGGATGTCACATTACAGAGTGCAGAGGAGCTTAGACAACAGCGTCGACGACCGAGGCCCCCAGTCCGGAGAGCCCGTCCACATCAGAGAGAGATTCAGGCGATTCACGCACGCCATGACATGGAGATACGGAGACGTCAGCAGCGCACCCCTATCGATTTGGACGTTCAGAGCATTTTGAGGATCGCCATGATGCCTTACCCACGGATGCATTATATCCTACAACCACTCCAGGCATTTAGTGGGTTGTGATACCATTGAGCCTCCCCTCCCTATGCATATCATATTTGTATCTCACCCATTGAGCATAATGAGTGCATACCCATAGCACCCCCACACCCTTGATGCCAGTTACCATCCACTCCTTTTATACCCATTTGCGGTACTCACACTTTATTTTCCTTTGGGGATCACAGTGGATTGGATCATACTGATGTATAAGTTTTGTCTCATAGGCCGATTTTGGCCTCTAATAGACGTTAAAAAGTCTTTCTTTCTTTCTTTTTCTCTCTCTCTCTCTCTCTCTCTCTCTCTCTCTCTCTCTCTCTCTCTCTCTCTCTCTCTCTCTCTCTCTCTCTCTCTCTCCCCATTCCTATGACTCGTACGTTGACGCGTCGGGCTTAACTCATCCTCTCGTCCTCGAAGGTGTTCTTTACGAGGAGAGTCTCTTCTTTATGTACTTCTCGGGCCTCTTTCTTGATGTTTTTTTTTACTATCTCCATCCAACCCTCTTTGGTGGCTTCAAGTTTGTCTTTCATGTGCTCGGACAAGGCTTTTTTTATTTTTTGTTTGAGGGCTTCCTTAGTAGTGGTATGAATCTGAGCTTCCTCGGGGGAGAGCGATGCCATCGTTGCCTTGAGGAGGGCTATCTGTCCCTTCAAATAGTCTTGTTCTTTCTTCCATTTCTCTTTTGCCCCTTCCCAATTTCTTGTTCCGTCATCCTCCTCTTCTCCCACTGCTCTTTCTTTTTCTTCCATTCTTCCTTCTCTTTGTGGAGTGATTCAATCTCTTTTTCAAGCTTAGATAGGCAGACAATGATGCCGTTGATGGTGGAGTCCATGAGCTTCTTGTTGTCCTTGAGGGTGTCGTGGAATTTGTCTCCTAACTTGAGTAAATCTTCCTTCTCCATATGTCCAGTCTTCGGGATCGTGTCTTCTTATCGGCCTTGCTTTTAGAAAGCGTGTCTTCGAAATTGTATCTTAGGGTTAGGGTTAGAGAGAGAGAGAGAGAAAGAAAGAAAGAAAGTCATATCGATGTCTACCAAAAGGCCAAACTTGGCCTATGAGACAAAACCATGTACAAATTGTAGTCATCTCTGTGTAGCAATGAAGAGAAAAATACTCACTACAAAAAAGAGCTATGTAGGCTGAAAACAACAAGATGATGGTGTACCTAACAATGGTGGAGTAGTGGAGATAAAAGTAATGGTGCGTGCGGGGAGCGTGGCTCTGATACCGCAGATAATGGCCACCTAATACATGGGGACGTATGTGGGGGATGAATGTGTATACCCTAATTGGTACAAATGGGTGGCAGAGGGTGGAATATGTGCTACATCGGCAATGGACTCAGTATCTCCTGCAGGAGGGCGACCCAAGTCATGGTGGTGCACACATTAAGAAAATATGGATCCCTAGGTCTCAAATTTTATTCAGAGAAGGAGCTACATACTTTTGGAGGCCTAAACAATAGTGACCCATATTAACTTGGCCCAAGGTTTCATATAACCATCTACAGCAAAGACGACCACTACGCACAATGGTTCCAACACAAAAGCAAACTTTGAAGTGGTAACACAAGGCCAATGAACTCTTGGATCGATGAGACACTCAATTACATACCAGGAGTCAATGGGCATGGGTTGTTAAACTAGAGTCATGCACTTTCATAGTCACCCTCGAAAAGGATTGTCTATTTCTATGGATGAGAGGCAGTAGAGTAGGACCCACCTTGCTCGATCCATGTGCTCAGCACACAACCTTGACTATTGCACACATTGTAAGGTCATTTGCACTTCAAGTATACATCTAATTAGGGCCACATTACATGGATGTGCATCAAACACCGTTTGTGATATCCCATGCATGAGAGTTGTGTATTATAATGCGAGGTCCAAATCACTTGTATACGTGGATTTGCGTACTAATGTTTTCTTTGAGGTGATTGGTAATAAAGATCTTAATATACAAGCATTCAGAGGTCCAAAAACACTCTCTTCATGAAATCATCCTGGATTAGTAGAGGTAAATGGAATTAGGCTCTTTTGCTGCACACTTAAGTCAACTCAAAATACAAGATCCTTGTCCTTGCCTGAGAATGCATGCAATTTATAGGACATCTATGCCATGAAGGAAAGGCAATTACATTGCTTTTCATGGAGTAATTGCTCCATGAGGATTAGGGCCTTATTAGGGTCCATTCTTTGAACAGTCACGCAGTCCTCTTCAATGTGTGTTTGTTTATGTTTGTGTTTTACGAGTTCACTTCTCAAAACATAAAAACATCAACACAATTCATGGTTATTATCAGAGAACATCAAGATGCACCACTGGTGTACAAAAGCTGGTAATTGTGTCAATAGAGTCTTATAGACGACATGGCCTCTATTATCAAGCTCGACACCACACAGAACCTCCATCATTGTGCTAAAGTCAACCACAACATTGTCAGGTGAAGTTCTTCCAATCATTAGGATAGGATGCTTTGTCAACAGCAAGCCTTAGAACACCTTGCCTCATACCCCTTTTTTTATTTTTGTGCCATTTGTTCTTTTTGCAACTTGAGGGTAGGCATGCAATGGCCACCCTATAAGACTGTACACAGACACTTTTTCTTTCTTTTTCACCCATGCACTTCATTAAATTGTACGTCGTACTATTGTTCAAAAAAAGAGTGAAGTATAGGAGATTCATAAGTAAAATTTTCTTGTCTCCTATGTATATTTAGCGTTGGGATTTATAGATAACAGATCCATTAATTGCAGAGTAGCCAGTGACACTTCCCTGAAATAATACTTCATTGCCTTAATAAATGGATGGATTGCACTCCTTCCAATCAAAGAACTACCACCAAGTTTTCTAGCTCTGGAAAATTTGTCTCCCACCACAAGCATGCACAAATCCAATTAACAGCACAAAGTAAACATTCTAGCCGTAAGACTTCTGGCAGCATGTCTTACAGGGCTTGAACCTCTGATCTTGGTGTTATGGAATTCAGGCGATACCCACCAGACCACCAGTACACTCGGCGTACATACATGTATACAATTCTAGTAAATAAAATCAGAACCTTGGGGGTTGAGGGGACACTTGGAGCCATTCAGTAGGGAAGGAGGCAAGGAATGTGCCATTATACCCGTCTTCATTTCTTGGTGATAGAGGTTGAGGTCTGAAAGAAACATGATGAGCAATCATTGAAATCAATTGTAAAGAAATCGAAAATCTTACAGCTTTTAGTACTTTCTGATTTTCAGTCCTTAAGTATATACAGAAGATAGTGTTTATGGGTATTTCAATGTGCATCCAAATGTTCAACATGGCCCAATGTTTGATGTTTTGGTCACTTTTTGGGAAACAACATAAGAGGAGGGGCTGGTTCCCCTTGGAAAGAGCTTGATTCCTAGATCTCCATGTGAACCATAGAATTAGGAACCTGGATCAGTCCATAATTCATTCATAGAGCATCCTGATCATGGGTAGCATAGAGACTGATGATGAGCTAGAATTATTTTAACTATAAACCAATGATTCCCAATTCAGCATCTAAAATATGGCCATCCCTTAACATGCCTGAGATTTTAGGCAAGATGCTGCATGGTAGGTGCCGCAACATTTTGGATAACAATGGTTTGATTCTGAAGGGTTTGTCTCTGCAGATAGTTTCCTGTTTTTATGATCCTAAGAACCAAGCTCGAAAGAAACACCCCTTTTTTTAAGTGGAACATGGCTTTTTCAAATATCTTTACTCCTGGAGTTGAATTTCTTCTTAGGTACATTTGTCCAATCTTATGAGACTACATGATATTGCTATAACATTTATAGAAGAGTACATGGGAAGAAACTGTATCGGTTTACAGAGATCCATTTCAGTTCGAGGATAATTTGTAAGAACTCTTTGTAATTATCAAATCATGTGCCAAGGGGAAGAGATAGAAGTAGATTCCATACAACATACGTATTAAATATGGTTTTGTGCATCTCATATAAAATGTTGATTTAACTCCGAATTTTCTAATGTTTAATAGGATCTTGGTGAAAGATTCCAAAGAAGAAGCAACTTACTGATGTACTTGAAAGAGCAATTAGAAGATCTGGAAGTAGGGTACCACCTTCCAGGGCAAACCATAACAGTCACAGGATTTCCTTTTCACGCACCTTCTTCGAAGCAGTAGTCGGAATATCACGTGTCATTGTTCACACAATTACCCTGTTGATTCTTATGCTCATTTTTTATATCAGATGTTAGGAGGCAAGGAATACTATAAGCATCCGAATAGCTGTGTATTTGTGTGCATGGTCGCAGCGTGTTGTAAATTTTGTAGTTGTATCGAAAAATTTGAGAGAATTTTCTATAAATTATTTTTTAGTTTAATGTCACGATCGCAATCATCAAGCAAGGACTGAGTGAAGCAAGGTTGGTTTGAATAGGGTGGATGTAGATATTCTCAACGTTATGCAAAATAGAATTACCCATTTTAATGCCCATAGCAAAATTTCACATTTGATTGCATCCCTCCAGCTTCAGTGCTGATTAATTGTTCGGACTGAGCTTCTGTGGTGTGAATAACTTATATTCTAATACGAATTTCAGTTGTTCGCAGTAGCTGGTCGGCAGCAGATTCCTTAAATATAAATAGTTTACTATTACTTTATTTGTGATAGAGCAGTAGTGTACTGTAAATTTTCTAGTCGAGAAAAGTTGCGAGGTTGAATGCTGTTTTCTACCTCTGTTTTCTACCTCATCCCTATGGAATGTATGTGTATACATACATATACATACACACACACATATATATACACACACACACATATATATATATATATAGGGAGGAGAAAAAAAACGCAATGCGAATACCTTTCTTTTGCACAATCACCAAGAATAAACTTGTTCGATTCCAGAAATTCTTGAGATAGTAAATCTGCCTTTTTCGTGTTACACACACACACATAGAGAGAGAGAGGGAGAGAGAGAGATAGATAGATAGATAACTAGACGGATAGATAGATAGATAGATAGATAGATAGATAGATAGATAGGTAGGTAGGTAGGTAGGTAGGTAGGTAGGTAGATAGACATACACACACACATATATATCTCCATATCTATCTATCTGTGCATCTATCTATATTTCTATATATATATATATATATATATATATATATATATATATATATATATATATATATATAAATATATATATATATATATATATATATATATATATATATATATATATATAGAAATATAGATAGATGCACAGATAGATAGATATGGAGATAGAAAGATAAACAGATAGATAGATAGACTGATAAATTGAAAGAAAGGATGAAAGAAAGACACAGAGAGAGAGAAAGGTAGAAAGAAAGAAAGCCGCGGGAAAAAAACCTCCTAAAGAGGGAAAAAAGTGCCCCGGTGGTCCTAGAGTGTTCAGACACATCACTACCTAAATATATCAAAAATCCCCCCTCAGAGTGATGCATTGAACAAGGACCTGGCACTCATGTATAAGGAAGTGCCAAGCTATGTGGAATCAATCCACAAAAGGAAGTAAGCCCAAAGCTTTACGAAAGCTTCAAACTTCTCCCTAAACAGAGCCTTCGTAAAAAGGTCTGCAATGTTCTCTTGCATGGGCACATCTGCCAAGCTCATCTCGCGAGCAGAGAACCTCTCCCTAACATAATGATAATGCACCTCAATGTGCTTAGTGCAAGCATGGAACACAAGATTCCTCGCAACTGCCAATGCGCGACTGTCAGTGAAGATGGTGGTGGCAGAAGATTGACCAACACCCAATTCAGCCATAAGGCGTCTGAGCCACACATACTCAATAGTCGTTGTGAAAGGTGCTCTATACTCAGCCTCACAACTGGAAGTGGCCATACTGAGCTGCTTCTTGCTCAACCAAGATATACATGAGCTACCAAGCATGAAGCAAAAGCCACTAGTGGACACACGAGTGTCATAACAACCAGCTCAGTCATTATCAGCAAAAGCATGCAAATTTGGCGGTAGTGATACCCCCTTGGGATAAAACAATCCAAGTAGCCAGGTACCACTCAAGTAGTGAAAGATGCGCTTAACTGCCTGCCAATGCTTGATACCTGGGCAATGCATAAACCTGCTCATATGTGAGACAGCAAACTGAATATATGGCCGAGTAATGCATAAGTAAATCAAGCATCCAATAGCCTGCTGATAGAGAATAGCATCAAATGCATCTCGAGCATCATGAAGACTCAATCATAAACATGTCTCCATAGGAGTGGCAATACACTTACTTTCTAAGGCCAAAATGTTGCAATAATGTGTCAATATATTTCGTTTGACACAAATCCATTCCACCATCAACTTGCATAAAGTAAATGCCTAAATAGTGATGCAAATGCCTCAAATCAGACATCTCAAATGAGGCATGCAAATTAGCCTTAAAATCAGCAATATGCATGTCATGAGCACCAATGAGCAGCATGTCATCAACATATACCACAATGATCAGAAGCACATCATTAGCACACTTAATATATAAGGTGCTTTCAATTGGACTGTTCTCAAAACCATGTGCAATAAGATAGGCATGGAACTTTTTATACCAAGCACGTGGTGCTTGCTTTAAACCATATAATGTCTTCTTTAACCTGCACACCTGGTTTTCATGCCCTTTCTGCACAAAGCCACGGGGCTGAAAAACATACACTTCTTCATGCAAGTCACCATTTAGAAATGTTGTTTTAATGTCCAACTGATATACATTCCAACCATGATGAGTTGCAAGTGCACAGATGCTACGAACAATAGTCATTCGACAAGGAGCAAAGGTTTCATCAAAATCAATGCCTCTTTGTTGTGCATAACCCTTTGCAACAAGCCTAGCCTTATACCTGTCAACTGTTCCATTAGGTTTGCGCTTTAGCTTGTATACCCACTTAGTGCCAATGGCCTTCTTGCCAGCAGGCAAGTCAAATATAGACCATGTATAATTTTTCATGATAGCATCATATTCAAATTGCATTGCAGCCATCCAAGGTTCTGAATTTTGTCCTTCATCAAACGAAACAGATTCACTCTCATCACAGAGACTAGAGGCAGCCATAGCATAGCAATCTAATGCAAAGGAGGCACTATGAGAGCCTAACCGAGTATGATATGACAGAGGTGCATCTAATTTGCTGTCACACAAAGTTTGCACCAACCATTTTGGCATAGTTTTTGCCTGCTCAATATCAGCTCTCTCTCATCAACAAGTGCATCATGTAAATCTGCATCAGAAATGAATTGATCTGCATCATCACATGAAACTTGCAAAGGCTGAATAGTTACCTCATTAGGACTTGCACTAGACTATCCACTTATAAAAAGAGGTAGCAAAGTATCATACATGTCTTTGAAGTTAACAAATGTCTCCTTAGTATATGAAAGCAATGGGTGAATAACATCTTCCACAAAAACAACATCACGGCTAACCAGAATGCGTTTAGTCTGTGGATGATACAGATGATAGCCTTTACTTTCAAAACTATACCCAACAAAAATACATTTTATTACTTTATCATCCAATTTTTTGCAATGTTGTTCAGGTACTAATGCATATGTCAGACAACCAAAAACATGCAGGTGAGCAACAGATGGCTAGCGACCATGCCGAGCCTCATATGAAGTGATAGATTGCAGCGCTTTAGTGGGACACATGTTTAGTACACATGTTGCACACATAATAGCCTCAAGCCAGAAACTATGTGGTAAAGCCTAACTCTTGACCATACACCTCGCCATCTCCATGAGTGACTTGTTCTTTTGTTTAGCAACTCCATTCTGTTCAGGTGTATATGGAACTGTACAATGATGTTTTATCCCATGTTCAACCAGAAATGCATTAAAGTTAGAAGACATATATTCCCCTCCCTCCCCAATGAGAATGGAGGGTGCCCATTTTACATGCTGACAGAGTTTCAGCCAAAACAAGAAACTGTTTGAAGCACATAAATACTTCAAACTTTTCCTTCAATGGATATACCCATGCATGCCTAGAAAAATCATTGATGGAAGTCACGAAGTAAAGATAGTTCCCAAAAGAAGGTGTCTGCATAGGACCACAAACATCACTATGTACAAGCTGCAATTTCTGAGTAGCTCGAACTGAACCATCTTTTGGAAAGGAAGATTGCTGCATTTTGCCCAAAATACAGCCTTCACATACATGTTTACCGGGTGCCTCAAGTTTGGGCAAAGAGGATATCATTTCAGATTTATGCAGGCATAGCAAACTAGCAAAAGTTAGATGACCAAAGCGTGCATGCCAAAGCTTTGCATCTGACATAGCCTAAGAATCATGTACTACACATGCCAAATGATTTACAGATCTTTCATAGTCTGTGAGCTTATACAGCCCACGACATAAAATGTCAGAAGAAATAATCACATCGCCATTTGATAGATCATGAACTGTACATCTGTCATCAACAAATTTCACAACCAAGCCGATCTTCGCTAATGCAGTAATTGATAACAGATTTTTCTTGACCTTGGCACAAACAGAGCATCTAACAAAGTGAAAGAACTACCATCACTAGTAGTCAAAATGATCTTACCGACTTCCATAATAGGATAGGAGTTGTTGGTGCATGTAACAGTATTCCCTGTAGGGGTAGGCTCGAGTGAAGAGAAGAAATTGCGCTGTGAGGTAATAGGTTTGGTCGCCCCACCATCAAAGTACCAATTATCCGAGTCTACTGCAGACATGCACTGCTCATGAGAAGATGGGTCAAAACTGCAAACAATAGTAAACACCCATTCTTTTTCCTGCACAAGTTTAGTAGAACTCTTCGGTGTAGAGGCATGTTAGGTCCTAAACCCAAGGGAAAATGCCTTACACACGCTTATATTTTGCCCAATTTTCTTGGGCTATGTCACCTTCTTTTTTCTCTAAGCCCACAACTAACCTCAAATCTATTCTCCTTCGAGGTCCCCAATAGGATCTGTAAAATGTGTACCTTCTAATCCCAAGGAATATGCTTATGAAAAATGATATTTCGCTCAAACTCCTAGTGCTAGTCTAGCTTTTATCTCCTTAACCCCCAATTTCACCCCGATGTAGTTGCGAAGAGACAGGAAAATACATACACAAATAGATATCCCTGCCCCTCTCTTTCACTTGCTCTTTCCCACTTCCTCTTGCTCACACACCTGTCTTTCACACAGTCTTGTCCTCTTATCTCTCTCTTTCGCTCTCTTTGTTGTTTACTCAAGCTCACACACTTGCACCCACCCACACTACCTTTTCCTTTCTCTCACGCACTCTTTCTCACTCTCTCACGCATGCACCAACTGACTCACACACTCGCTCCGATATTCACATATGCACTCTTGCAAGTATTCACGCACACCCTTACACCTATACTACACACTTGCACTCTCCTTCACTTTCTCCCTCTCCCACCCTTACACGCACATAGACTTACACGCACGCTCTCGCACACATGCATTCACATATGCTCATACACACACACACACACACACACACACACACACACACACCCATGCACGCCCTCATACACACTCGCTCTCACCTTGTCTCTCTCTCACACACACAATCACTCCCTACCTTTTCCTCACCCTTTTCTTTATTTAACCTTAATCCTTTCGTCCAAAGTGCTCCACCTACCCTTCTTTGGTGTATGCTGCCTACTCAATTACTTTTCAACTAGCCTTTGCTTGACTTATGGTTTCATTTCCCACTCGCAAGTAGCTCTTTAAGCATGAATCAGAGCATTAATGTGCTTTTGAGGGACTAGGACCACCGAAAGCATTGCACGGCTTTCTGCACTTTTCCATAGAATCGATGGGTAGTTGTTTTCGCCTTTCATCCCCTATTATATGTGTTAGAGAGTATCTGTGATTTGTAGGTATTAAGATGTTGCTCGATAGTCTTGTTCACCCAATCAACCATCACTGACTAGGGCGTGTGTGTATTAATAGGATCTAGTTTTTGAAGTTGGCGGCGAATCTGATCACTTTCTCTGCTAATATCAAAGGACATCTATATTGCATAAAGGTATGCAAACATAAAGAAGAGTGCAGTCTACACAACACGACTACTCTGTTAGTCTTGTTCTTGTTCTCTTGCATAGATAAATAGTAGCCATAAATAAGAGAGTAGTATATGCACACAAACATGGCATCAAATAGAACAAGAGAACGGGGTGGGATTATTGAGAATCGCATTCATAGAATGAGCAAGGATAACTCCTAAGTATGCAGAGTCTATGTATTAGAACTGTGGTGCACATATGCAGGTAAGTGGGATCTTTTCACGTGTCAGCAACCCAGAGGGGTTTTAAAATTGTTCGGAGTCAGCAAAACAACAGCTTATGGAGGATTAGTCCCCGAACATCTTTCTTGCATGCATAAGCGTTTCCCACTAGAGAAGGATCCAAGAGTAGCGGGCCTCCACGAGGTCGTGCCTCTTAGAGAGCCTAACCACCCTTACGGCGAGACCGACGCACGATGCCGTCGATCCATTTCAACCGACCATCACACCACGCTCGAATGGCACATAGCCTCTCCCAATGGGGAGACAATGGCCTTCAAGGCATGCTCGGACGGCCAATTTCCACCTCCACCACCCAATCCACACGTGGGAGGAAGATACATAGGGCGGAGTTTAACCAATGTGCAGGCCAAAAATTTCATGCGCTTGAATACATTCACGCAGGCGTTACCGTGATCATCTCGTTGGACATAACTAATCATCTGAATTTCTATGCGTATTTTTCATGGATGTGCACTTATCGCAAGAAGGTCTATTCTCATTGCATTAGGGAGTTCTTTGAGAAATCATGAGTCTCCACATTGCATACATTCACCTTCGACAGAACTACATATGCAGTATGCGAACAAAGCAACAATGCAAGCTACATAAGCATAAAGGGTCTCTTATAGACTAGGCTCGCAATTATTCGACATTCAACGTGAGAGGGAGGGTACATATCATGAACCTATTTCTCTTCCTCTTTGTTAGTCACAGTAGACCGCAATCATCCACTTTCCTCGATTCCTTATTGTAGCATACAATACGTGAATTGAAGTCCTTCCAATTTACTCTTTGTTGCCACTAACTAAGCACAACTATCCATCGCTTCCTTCACACTCCAGAATGATCATGGTTGCACCGTTTCCTCCTTTCTTCTTTGCTATTGTGCCTCCTCTCGACACAAAAAGGATGTACCAGTGTCCCTAGTGAACTCTGCTCCCCATTCTGGATGGCTGGCCCTCTCAATGCTCGGGCTCAAGCACTACAAGGTCCCAAATGCAAAGGTTCGTTCCCCTCCAAAAACAGTCACTACACCCCTTGTTTCAACTACTTCCTATGTCCCCCTTTTCCTTAGGTCATCCCCGAGTGCCCCCCAAGACAAGAGATGTAGCAGCCCCTCTATGGGTCAGAGGAATCCCAAGTTTAGTAGCAATGCCTGATGCAGATGTGATCCCTGAATTACTAAACGTGAACATTCTTTGTTCCCCAACATATCCCCTGTCTCCAACTTGCAGTCCAAATCTGCCTCCCCTCCCCCCCCCCCCCTTCTTCATCTCCTCCACAATGACTGCTAGCAGATATCCCCGCTCTTCTCCTGAAGCTGTTGGGTCCAGAGAGAGAGCTAGCCCCCCTCGATACAGATTGATCCTGTAGTGTTCTTTCCTCATGAGCAGTCGAATCCTCAAATTTCTCTCCTGCGACACCAATTTATGCACATGTTATTGCAGCTCTCTGCGTTCTCTGCTCGTCTCCTCTGTGCCCTCCTACTATCAGCTATTCATGCCCCCTTCAACCTGAGGTATTCCCAAAAAAGATAGAAGCAGACGATGGCCTCCTCTCCTTCCGCTTCTGCCCATGCACACCTACCAAAAGAGCCCCGTCTTCTCCTTCTTCTACACAGCGAGAAAACTCCCCTTCTGAACTTGTAGTTGTACCCCCCTTTACTTCCTGCCACAATAGAATACTTCTAATCACTCGGCCGCTGGAGAAAAGAATTCGAAGAAGAAGAAAACTCTCCCCCGTCGCTGCTGATCATATACTCCTTTCCCTCGGTCCCCCAACTCCTCATGTGTACCTATCACATCAGATGAAGAACAAAAGGATGAAAAAAACTTCCTACCAGAACATTGTAGAGAGCCTTCATTTTTTTTTTTGCAGGTAAAGCAAAACACCCCCTCTCTTCTGCAAAAAGAACGGAAAAGCGCCCCAGCCTGCTCCTCTGACAAATTTGAAGTTCCTTGTCATTCCCTCTAGCTTTAACATGCCCAATAAAATATATACTCCAGGAAATGGAATCTCGAGTCGTGAGATTCTCAACCACTCGATGGGTAGTGTCTAGCTGACCAAACTCGGCATACATGTCAATCAAGCTATTGCGAACAGAAATTTCACGTTCAAAGCCCCTTGCCTTTCCTTGCAGCTTGTGACCTTTGATCACATTCCCACTGTTGCCACAAGCCGCAATTGTCAATGACATAAACATCACATAATGTATTGGCGAGATAATTGTTGTGTTGAACATGTCGAGTGCCTTATTGAGATAGACCATCTGTGTAAGCACCTATGTGGTAACCATCCTAACAAAAGGTCATATCTCCAAGTATTGCCTCCCTTTGACAACATTCCTCCTGACCAAGAAGTGGTGATGTAGCCCCCAAATATTTCCCATCAATCACATAATTACCCTTCAAGTACCTGGAATCAAACATATTTTCCTGCCAAATAGAACCACATTAGTGCATAAAACCAATCATTTTGTGAGCTAACAAGGCCTCTGCAACAACCATTCTGGCCTCTTTCTTCTTTGTCTCTTTAGCAGCTAGTTTTGGACAGCTCTTGATGACATGATCATTTGCTTTACAATATTTGCAAAACAATTTCTATTTTTTTTATTTCTTCTCATCTTTGTCTTCCTTCTTCGAATGTGCAACATTTGCAGATTTCTACTTACTAGTAGAAGAGCTCCATTTACCTTTGCCCTTCTGACTAGCCAGAACAGCTTGATCTGCAATACGCATAATAGACCTGTTTTGCCTAGACTCATCTTCTTGCAACAGAATAGAGACTAACTCCTCAAATGACAAGCCATTTGGATTGCCTTTCATCATCAAACGAAGAGTAGAAGCAAAACTCTGATATGATTAAGGAAGACCATTCAGAACGGTCTGCACAAGTGAGCTAGCTGGTATAACTTCATTGGCAGAAATCAATTGTTCTTTCAAATCCTTGATCTTTGTGAGAAAACTTTCCATAGAATCACCTTCATTCATGTGCTCATTCTCCAATTGTTTTCGGAGGTAAGCAACACGAGCCTCATTCCTAGCCTAGTACAATGTGGTAAGTGTATCCCAAGCATCCTTAGATATTCTGTAAGAGCGAATGTGAGGAATAATGGCATGTTTGACAGACAAATCTATCAATGCATGTGCCAGAGCATCTGTGCCATCCCAATGAATTTGCTCTGTAGTAGCTGCTACAAAAACAATAGCACGAATAGGAATCTAGAAAATATCATCATCTTCGACACCATCTCCATCAGCTCCAGCACCTTTATTTGCAATACTTGTATTCACAGGTGTAAGATGATGTCTTTCAACACCCTCCACAATATTCCATAGTCCTTTTGCGACCAATACATGAGGCATCATATAAGCCCATAATGGGTAGTTGGTACCATCCAACTTATCCTCAATAGCCAACATACAGAATACATCACTGCTTTCAGCCATGGCCAGTGTTCTAAAATACCTTGATGTAGAAAATTGACTGTATCTCAAAAAGTTGGATAGAACTACCTATACAAATTTTGATAAACATGTAGTAGACTTTGAGATGCTTATAATGGCGAAACAAAATTGGTATATACCTTTAGCACAAAAAGATGAAATAGCTTGCACAGCACTGCAATAGTGCGTTCGGAGGCCGAAACGAGCTCAAATCACGATTTCAACACCACAAAGCAAAGATGTTTCGATCTCTGAAACACCCTGAGTATGCTTACCAAATTTTGTGTGATTCTGAGACTGCAACCGGAGAGGTGTAGATAATGCCCTAGATGAAGCGGCGACCTGCTCTGATACCAATTGTTGGAGTTAGACGTCTGTGGAAGCAGGCGAACAACACAATGAAGAACAAGAAGCTAGCACAACAGACAATATTGAATGTATTACCACTAGAATGTACAAAAGATAAGTAGCCCATTAGGGCAATAAGCGTATATACAAGTTGGGGAAAAAAACGTCCTAAAGAGGGAAAAAAGTGCCCCGACGGTCCTAGAGTGTTCACACACATCACTACCTAAATATATCAACAAGATAGATAGATTGATAGAGAGAATGATAGATAGATAAATAGATCGATATATATGTTGGAGTTTGAGGTCTGTAAAAACACACAAACAATGCAATGAAGAAGAAGAAGAAGAAGGAGAAGGAGAAGAAGCTTGGAGCACACACACAATACTAAATCTATTACCAAGTGAATGCAGGAAGATAAGTAACCCGTTAGGGTTATAGGTGTATATACAAGCTTGGGGATTAAAAATCCTAAAGAGGAAAAAAAGTACCTCGACGGTCCCAAGCATGTTTACACATATCACTACCAAAATATATCAACAAATCCCTTGTTGACAGTAGCCAAGGAGGTTGAGGCAACCTGACAAGACAAGGAAGCATCCAACATACCAGTCAGACAGTCAGGCAGAGGGAGGCGAAACAAGACCAACCAGACAATGAAGTCAAAGAAGATATGGCAATTAGGCCTAAAAAAAATTGGATGCAATTCCTTATGAAACAATGATTTTAATCATTACACGCCATTGTAGATTCTATTTTTGATAAACCCAACTCCATTTTGTTCAAGCCGAGAAGTCATCAAGCTTGAGAGTGTTAGATCTATGTACATACCGATTTTCATAATTTTTAGAGCTCGTTTGAGCCTCCAAAATAGCCTAGGGACCTAATTTTAAACTATGCCAGACACTAGGTTGGGGCAAGATCAAAGCTAGTGAAAAACTATAAAAAGAGCTAGAGAGATCATTTTTGGAGAGCATTTTTTGGTAATTGAAGTGAACAAAACACATTGTAAACATATTTTTGAGTCAATCGAGATTCCATTGTTGCATCTCTTTGTCTTGTTGTGTGTATGTGCATGTTGGTGTGCTTCTCACTCACACATTTGTACTTTCAGTTGCTCATGATCATCATACCACCCTCATGTCTCCTTGGATTGATCATTATGAGGTGGATCTCCTTAGGTTGATACTCATCATTGTGCTAGAGTGACACCGAATTTGACATCATTTCTAGGGATCGGGCTTCGAGGATGAGCATGTGATGGTAAGACGTAGAGATTTTATGTTGGAATGGTAAGTAATTAGGTAATTTCCTTACTTTTTCTAGTTTTTTACATCATCATCACCTTCCTCATCATTTCCCACCTCCATCTCCTTCTTCACAGAATTTTTAGCTTTTGACCGTATTCCCACCTCTACCTCACCTTCTCTCATTTCATTTGTGAGAGAAAGAGAGAGGGGGGGGGAGGGGGAGAGAGAGAGAGAGAGAGAGAGAGAGAGAGAGAGGGAGGGAGGGAGGGAGGGAGGGAGGGAGAGGGAGGGAGGGAGAGGGAGGGAGGGGGAGAGAGAGAGAGAGAGAGAGAGAGAGAGAGAGAGAGAGAGAGAGAGAGAGAGAGAATTTATGTGCATTGTTTTTGCGTGTTTCTTCTATCCCTAGTGTTGGTTTCAGTTTAGTTTCTCCTAATCATTCCAAGTCCATTATCCTTGATGATAATTCATGGCTGGTCCATTGATGTTCTTGTGCAACCTTAAGGGTGGGTATCCAAAAGTCCAAAGGGAGCACATCGTTTTGATCAAAAACCATCTGAAAGGGAGTTGCATTGAGTACGTTCTTGTAGGCCACTTGATATGCCCAAACAACATGATGTAACTATTTTTCCCAATCTTAATGTTTGTTGTTCACGAGTTTCTTCAATACAGTATAAAGGATCTTGTTAGTACCATTGGCCTGAGGATGATATGGTGCAGATTTCTTGTGAATCACCATAAAATCTTGTAACAAATATTCAATGACTTGGTTTAGAAAGTGAGTTCCTCGATCACTCAATAGTTCTATATGCAATCCATACCTCATAAAGCCATTTTGAAACAAGAATTTTGCAGTCGTGTGTGCATCATTCTTTGTGGTTGCCTTAGCTTCTATCCATTTGGTAAGATAATGTTTTGCCACTATGATGTATTCATCATGCGTTCCTTCAGTAAGAGGGTTAATGGGTCCTACAAAGTCTATAGCCCACTTAAAGAATGCGAGTCCTCCCATCATGGGTTTTAGTGGCATTTCATCTCTATGAGTAGGAAACTCAGTTCTTTGGCACACATCACATCTCTTAACATAGGTATGTGCATCCATGTGAAGAGTGGGCCACCATAATCCTGCGAATAGTATAGCTTTGATTATCCTGTTGGGGCCAAAATGACCTTGTGCAACACCTTCATGTGCAGTCTCTAATATGTTCAAATAGTCACTCCCATGAACACACTATCTTAGGTATCCATCTCTTCCTCGCCAATAAGTGAGTAGTCTTGAGCTTCTTGCTCTAGGCTTTGTTGTCTTGCTAATGTCATTTCTTGAGGGAATGTTTTCGTCCTCAAGTTTGTCACCACAGTTCACTCCATTGTGGGTTGAGAGACACATGATACAAATGTTCCACCGTTTTTCTTTCACAACAAACAGGGCATTCTTTACATAGCCTATAGACATCTGCTTCCATAGAAGGCCAATATAGTCCTAGTCTATGCAGAGTCTACAATGTTCGGTGTTTTGAATGATGTTGCTTCAGTGCTCCTTCATGTGCTAATTGCAACCAATTGTTGTATTCCAATTCATCTACACAACAAGCAAGAATTTTATGATTATCTTGTTTATATGTGCTTCCTCCTAGTATTTGGTATCTTTGAGATTTGTTAATCTCTCCTCTGATCTTAATCCTTGGATTCTTGGGTCCAAATGTGAGAATAGGGACAATAGGTTTGGACCATTCAGGGACTATCTCAAGATTAAACAGGTATGTGTCAGGCAGTTCATCCGCTATTCCTTGAGGAGCTTCTCCCATAGTTAACCTTGAAAGGTGGTCCGCTCTAAGTTGGGTCTTTCCCTTCCTGACTACCACTTCGAACTCGTACCCCATTAGTAATAGAAACCATCGAATCAATCTTCTAGTGTTACAAGGCTTATTGGCTAAGTATAGCAATGCTTGATGATCTGCGAAGAAATTGAAGTTATTCGCCAATAAGTAATGCTTGAATTTCTTTATCGCGTAAATCATTCCTAATCCTTCATTCTCTATCGTGGTGTAATTTTGTTCTACTGCATTTAGATGTCTACTTGCATAAGCTATGGGAAGATCCGTATTAGCTTCATTCATAGGTTCTGACAACACACATCCTGTGGCATAGTTGGATGCATCCACATGTACATGGAATGACTTACTCCAATCTGGAATCATTAATATGGGTGTTGAACACAAGCGTCATTTAAGTTCATTGAATGATTTTTCACATTCATCCATCCATTCAAACTTGTTCAAAAGAGAGTACAAAAGCTTTGCTATGATAGCGTACATGTGTGTAAATCATCAAAATAACCACAATGTCCCATGAAAGCTTGTACTTTTTCATATTTTTCAACCTAGGTAAATCTCCAATCACTTTCACTTCCTCTTCATCCGTAGAGATCCTGTTCTTTGACACAATGTGTCCTAGAATTTTTCCTTGCATGACCATGAAAACACATTTTTTTGGGTTCAAGCAAACTTGATATTCTCGACATTTGTCAAATACTTGCCTTAATTAAGGGATGTGGGATTGTCTCAAGTTAGAATGAGCGCATATGTCATCCACGTAAACTTACAAATTCTTTCATAAGAATTCCTTGAAAACATGACACATTAGTCGTTGGAAAGTGTCGGGTGCATTTGTCAGCCCAAATGGCATCACACGAAGTGCAAATATGCCACACTCAGTGGCAAAGGTTGTCTTATGTTGATCTTCCAGGGCAATGGCTACTTGATTATAGCCTGAGAATCCATCAAGGAAACTATAGACTTCCTTGCCCGCAACTCATTCCAATAAATGTTCCGTGATAGGAAGAGGATAACTATCTCTAATTGTGGTGGCATTAACTTTATTAAGGTTAATGCACACATGCGATTTCCCATTTTTCTTTGGCACTACTACGATGGGGGATACCCATTCGGTATGTTCAATTTCATAAATAAATCCTGCTTCTATCAAGTGGTCTATCTCCTCTTTAATCTTGGCAGCATAATTATCATTAACGTGTATGATTTCGGCTTAGTAGGTTTGGCCTCTAGAGTCATAGGGATCCTATGAGAGCATATATCTAGGTCTACACTTTTCAAGTCTTTCTAACTCCAAGTGAACACATCTCTATATTCTCATAATAAGCCAATTGATTTTTCTTTTTTTTCGATTGTCAAATCATGCCCTATGTATGTGCATTTTTCTTCTCCTTCTTCTATCATGACCACTATCATTTTGGTTTTCTCTCGATTATCATATATTTCTCCAATGTTTGCTTCTCTTTTAGGCATTTGTACCATGATTCTTCTATCTTCTATTTCATACTTTTTGAAGTTCGCTTGTACTTCCATGAGGGGTTCTTCTTCTGTCCTTGGTGATTTTTTCCTTTTCCTTTTGTGCTTACTCCTTGTACATTATGTGAGTAACTTGGGTTGTTCGGTTCGATTTTCCTCTCCCATCTCATGGGTAGTGGCTTCCACAAAGTAAAGATACTCCTCTTCTATCGAACAAAATGGTTCCATGATAATGGATTCTAAATCCTCGTCACTAGTCTCGTCTGGTTCTTGAGCCACATCCATGCATTCTTCTAGGCTCATCCTCTAGGGTTTCTATCATAAAAATTGAAATTTCATATCCATCCTCATTATAGTGAGGGGTCCATTGTTCTTCGTTTACTGCTATATCCATCGTGGCTAAGATCTCTGCCCAACCATGAGGCTCAAATTCCTCGTCGGGAAACATTATAGGTGCATAAGTAGGATCTTGAAGGGTTCGTGGATGTCGTTCTGAACCTAAATTTCTAGTATTTGATCGTTCTTCCTCTTATTTGGCTACCTTACACATCCATAATGAATGTCTTCGTGCAACCATGAAGGGTCTAATTCTAACAAATGCACTGACTCTGTTTCTTCACGTGTCTTATGGATTGTCTTCCACTGAATTGTGGGTACATCTCGATGGGAATAATCTTTGAGATTAACTTTGGTTGTCACTCCTAAGTGTTGCAAGTACAAGGAATTGGTTCCCCAATCTTATATGATTTGCAATTGTCGCATGAATGGTCATCCTAAAATCATCACATACGCATGATTTTTCTCGAAATCACAAAGGGTAAAAGTGTGCTCAAATTCTACACCACAAGTGGTGAGAGATATGCCTTCTAGTAAGCCTAATGGCTTTTCATATGTCTGTTAGCCATTTGTAGCTTCATTCTTGTGGTCTTAATGCTGGCTTACCCCAATGTTTCCATAAAGCAGTGGTAGTGATGGCTACCTTTGCACCTGAATCTAGAATAGCTTTGGTGGTATAGCCCTTGTGGTTATTGGAAGATAGGTATTACCATCCTCTTGCTCGCTCATATCTCCAATTCCTTCCATAGGTATTTTTGGTACCTTCTTGTGTGAACCTACCAGAGAGTGGGTGGTAGTTGTTTCTGGGAGTTGGTTTGCTACATGCTTCCACAACTCTGCCTAATTTTTAAAAGTTCTTCTAGAGTGAGATGACACTGCACTTTGGTGTTCTTTATCAGATTAGTATTCCTAGGGATTACTAATTCTTTATTTCTCACTATTATGGTGGATGCTCTCATATTGATAGACTTAGTTTCCCAAGTCTTGTGAACTAGGGTAATTCTTGTAAGGAGTTAGATTCAAAATCCATTTGTTCACCAAGCTGCTCTTCCTCTTCATCATCATAGATGGAGGGTATGTATTGGGGCAATTGTTCCTGCTAGTCATCTATATCTTTGATAGGGGGATGGGTTTCTTTCTCTCATCTCCATTTTTCTTCTTGGATTTCTCTTAGGAATCCTTTCGAGTACTTATGTATGGAAGAAATATTCTCCCAATCTATTGTGTTTGGTACTTGAGACAAGGATGGTGTTTTACCTTCCTATGGCTCTGGGATAGTAAGGCTCTATTGCAAACTCTTCTTTTCATTGCTAGTAATCAAATATTCTAGCCTCTCCAATAACTCTTGAAAGTGTAACTCTGGTTTTGCTATATTACTCCAATTGATATATTGAGAGGCTTCAAACATGGTTTGTGCTAATTCTATCATCTTCATGCAAAGCTTAGTTCTCTCAATTTTTGATTGAGCCCTTGGATAGTTCTTACTCAATTCAGCTACTTGGGGTCCTTCTCTTAATCTTACATGGTATGCTCGAAACATCATGTCTAGGTTTTCAGGTATGGGTTCAGCTAGAACTGGTCCTGATTTCTAGTTAGAGGTTTCCTGGTTCGATTCTTGCGAAGTTAACTCTAAGATCTTAGCTCTAGTTTCCTTTAGACTTACTTCCAATTTGCTTATTTTCTTACTCCATTTTCTCTTGATTCTCTCTCGTGAATCGTTCCATGATTTTGTTTTTCTTCTACTAGACTCTCCAACTTCGCTAGTCTTGGTTACTTTTTCAAGATTAGGTTGTTGATTTTGCAACAATGTTTGGGCTCTTGTTATAGCTTGGATAGGTACATACGTAAGTGTGGATCCATCTGCAGTATGCACAATACCTATCACATTAATGGGTGTCACTTTCGAGATATTAGCAAGGTTCTTCGGGCAATCTCTTATGATATGCTCTTTAGCACATTATGCACAAAAACCTTGAATGTTATAATATTGTGACTGCCCTGCTATTGGAGGATGTTGGCAATCCTTCATGAAATGATCTCCTTGACACATAAAGCATGGTCCTTTAGGGCCATGTGGTCTTGGTTATCTCAAGTGGGCCGTGTGTTAGGGTATACATGACATTTGCGTAGTCAGACTCCCAATTGGGTTTCCAATGGTGGACTATCATATTGAGATGTTTCCAAGTGTTTTAGAGACTCCTTGTAGTATGCCGATGGACTATCTACATGGGTGGAGTCAAAACTTTTTGAATTAGGATCACTTTGAGTGATTAGGGTTGAAGAAAGCCCTACTGAGGTTCTCTTCTGCAATAGCATATTTGACTCAAATTACATTGGTTGGAGGAGGTGGCTGTTGAGCTAAAATTGGTTGAGGTCTCTGTTGAGTCTAATAAGGGTAGTTTTGTGGGGACCTATAGTAATGCGGCTAAGCATTGTATTGACCTTGGTACCTACCTCGTTGGGGGTATACTTGAGGGTAGTTCTACTGCACTACTTGTTTGTTGTATGGATAGTCTTGTGTTGTGTGATTCCCTTACCGTCTCTCAATTGTGCACTATTGGCCCTTAGGGTTGGCTTGTGGTTGTGTTACATTGGGAAACACATTTGCCATGTGATCACCACTGCAGGTATAGCATCATTTTATGGATGTTACCCTGGGCATCTGTTTGCTAGAAACTCCTAGTTTCTGGGCCACTTTTTCTACAAGGTCTTCTACCTGAATCTTTGTAGACCTTTGAAAGTTCCAATTTCATCTCCTAAATTATCCTGAATGTCTATACGAATTCTTACACATTGCTCCTGAGTTTCGGGTTCCTTTAAGTACACATAGGAGTGTAGTTTTGAGCTCAAGCGGCCATCCAAAAACAAAGACACTTGCTTCGCTTGTGAGGGCAGTTCTAGCATTGAGCATCTATCAATGTATTGCCTAAATCTACATCCTGTCAGTCTGATGGTTTCCTGGGGGTTTGTTTGATGTTGTGGATCAATGAGGAAGTGTTATGTCAAATTCCACTTTTAGAGAATTCAATGATGAAGGACTCTAGCAAATGATGAATGTCCCTAAATTGCCTCTACTGTAATGGTTAGAACTAGGTTAAAGCCGTGTTCTTTAAAGTGAGTCTAAATGCATTGTACTACATGAACATGTCTTCTACCTGGTCCGCTCGCAACACTTGCATAAACTTGGCAATGTGGTCATAGGGGTCTCCTGTCTCGTCAAAATAATTTTTCATCGACTTCAGTAAGTGAGTAGGTCTCAATATTCTTGGATGCTCATGTGTTCTAGGTAGAGGAAATCACCTCTACCACCTTGTAGTCTTGGTTCTCTTTGTCGTTCCAATTTATCGGTGTCCATGGTTGATCTATCCCTCCCTATGGGGTGAGTAAAACTTACTTCTAGCTTTTCCTTATTTTTCTCTATTTGGGACCCATGGGCTGAGGATGGTTCACGTTCACTCGTGATGGGGGAAATACCAACTCGCCTCTCCATGTATAAGTGTGTTGATGGCTAGTGTTCACGTTCACTCGTGATGGGGGAAATACCAACTCGCCTCTCCATGTATAAGCATGTCTTGCATGATTGGGTACTACAAACCCTCGTTCTTAAGTGTTGTCCATGTATACTATCTTTCCAAGCGTATCAAGGTCCCTAAATTTGTAAATGATTGATCCTAATTCACTTGGTTGTTCCATTCTATATCTCCAAAATGCTTCATTGGTGTCCTTATTTAGGAATAATTCAATGCTTCTATTATCCAGAGGGATCCATTCTAGATTCAACATTCTTGTCAATACTGATTTCCCTCTAGGTGTCCTAGGTTCATCTCTTAATGGTTCTTTTCCTTGGGTTCCTACTTCCATCTTGGGAATCACTACACCAAATTCATTAGTGATATTAGGTTGATTTGTTATGATATACATTGTTCCTTCTTTATCTAGGTATGCATCTCTCTTGAATTTCACCACTGGACGTTCCAATCCAATGGGTTCGTCAGGATTGTGCAATTGAACCACGGATCTTCTCAAACCATCCTCATAGATGCAAGGACCTAAGTGGTTGGTTCAGATGTATTCTAATTGGGTCCTATAAGGTCCTTCAAGTCTTTCTAAGTAAGATATCTTTAACCCTACTTCTGGCCTCTCCATGTTGTGTGCCATTTTGTGACTCACTAGTCTCTGAGCTCAAGTCGTAGGGATAATTATTCAATTCTTGTGCCTAGGAACATGCAGTAGTCCCCACACTTGCTTTTAAAGAGCTAAGACTTCATCGATCTAACTTACCAATGTGCTTTCCTGACCTAAGGTTCATTAATTTATCTCCCGTGATCACTCAATACACATTTTGATTGCCAACACTTCTTTGTTCTCTGTTGCTTTTTTCGTTTTTAATTCTTTTAAACTCTTGTCTTGTCTCAAAGTATGCATTAGGAATCAACTTTTCTTTGTGTGTTTGAGTTCTCGCTCCATCAAAATTTAAGTTCTTTTGCTTTAGGGTTTTTGTATTGCCATCTCTTATCTTACTCTTGGACTTGAGAAATTAATGCACTTGCAACTGGATCGTTCCTAGCACAATCCTATTTCAATAAAAAATGTTACTCGTACTTAGCCTAAGCTAGCAATTGACTTAGGGGGTTGAGAGTTATTCCAACCTCAACTCAGCTTCGTTGATCGCTTTGTTGCGCGAGAATTCGTGCTTCCCAAGCTTCGCTTAGCTTTGCCCCTAGATAACCACTTTTAGACTTGCAATAGTCCAAGGTTTAGACCAACTTTTAAATTAATGATCAGATGCTTTGATGTATACACCTTCCTAGTTCTCCTTATAAAATGTTCAAGTGCCCCCTTGGTTTCCTAATCCCATTGATGGGTCAACTTCAATTTATCTTATCTAATTATCAACGCGCTCTAATGCTCAAAAAATGGATCTCGTATAAAAAAGTTATGGATATTTAGGCTCTTGGGGGTTAAAACAGGTAGATAGGTTTTGCTCCAAATATGAGCTAAGGGACCTTAAATATGCACTAACCACTCAAAAATTCACTCAAATTAGCCTTGAAATTGCCCCAAAAAATCAAAATTCCTAAATTGGTATTTTAGCCAAACCGTCATGATGGTCTGCAATAATTGGGATGGTCTCGGACTATCGTGATGGTCTGGCTAAACCGTCGCGATGGTGTGACACAATCACGATGGTCTGCACTTATCGAAGCATCACGATGATCTAAGTTGGTCAAGCCATCGTGATGGTGTGGTACCGTCATGATAGTGTGAGATAGTCGTGATGGTCAATGGTCAAAGGAACCGTCGTGATGGTCAAATGACATGTGGAAATGAGGCGTCATGATGGCATGAGCCAATCACGATGGCATGGGGCCAATGTGATCGTCACGATGGTCAACCTAAACCATCATGATGGTGTGAGAACATCGTGATGGTCCAATCGAGCCATCGTGATGGCATGAGCCAATCGCAATGGTGACACCCCGTGGCGATGGTGTGAGCCAATCACAATGGTCCACCAAACTATGAAATTTTTCAATGCCCCCATGGATTCGTATGTGGGCAAGTGCACCCTATGTCATTCTTCAATCATATTCCAAAAAAGTCAAGATCCTCAGACCATCGCGATAGTCTAAGGCAAATGGCTCATCTGATAGAAAGTTGTAGATTTTACCTTTTCAGAGCTTCCCTACTATATTGGAGTGCTTTACATGCAAGAAAACTCATAAACAGTAGAGAATACAAGTGACACCAAGCAATGATCAAAGACTATATGTATTGCTTCAAACCAACACTCTACTTGATGTAAAAATGATTTGAAGTCTTTATATAGACTCTTGAGGATATGAACATGGATTTCCTTCATGGATTTGAATTCCAAATTAGGTAGGTTTGGTAGTTTAGATTGATTGGAATCTTTTCCCACAATCTAGGAAAAGAGGAAGTTTAATTTGGAAAGTCCAAAGCATAGACATGAAGTTCAAACAGGGGATGAAACAAAGCATAGTGTGTAGAAGATTGGTAATGTCAAAGCTTCCAATGGCACAAAAAATATTTTAAGCAAGGTACTCTATGTTCCCACTATTACAAAAACCTAATAAGTGTAGGCCAAATAGTTGAGAAAGAATTGCAAGTTAGGTTCGCCCAACATGGAGCTTTTGTGGAAGATCTATGTCAAGGCTTCAAGAAGATAACTAGAGGTGAGAAGCATAGTATGCTCTTTACTTTTGAAGAAGTAGAAACCAAAAACATAGCTCTAAGTGAGCTTGAAGTGAGCTTGAAGTGATCTTGAAGTGAGCTTGAAGTGTGGCTTAATAGGCTAGCTCATGTGAATGAAATAATATTAAAGGATATATGTAGGGCTCAAAGTGTTCTGAGATTCCCAAACATATCAATACAACACATGAAAAAAAGATGTGATGCATGTTAGATTGGAAGGAACAAAGAAACCATTCAACCACAAAGGCTACATCCACAACAACTTATTGGACTTATTACATATAGATGTATGGGGGCCAATTCAAGAACCTTCATTGGCAGGATCAAGGTATTATGTCTCATTTATTGATGAGGATAGTAGGTGGACTATTCTGTAATTTATCAAAAGTAAGAATGAAGTGTTTGATTGCTTCAAAAAGTGTCTAGCACATGTGGAGAATCATAGAGGTAGATCACCGAAGAAGCTTAGATCTGATGGAGGGGGAGAATATGTCTCCAAAGAGATTGATGAGTTCTTGCAAGACAAAGGTATCAAAAGGGAAGTGACTATTAGGTTCAATTGTACTCTTCTCAATTGAATGGAATTGCAAAGAGAAGAAATACCACACTGGTTGGATCAGCCAGAACAATGCTTGAAGAGAAGAGGTTGCCACATCATCTATGGGTAGAGATTATTTTAACTATTGTGTACCTTGTCAATAGACTACCATCCAAATCACTCCAAGGTATGACTCCTTATGAAGCATGGCATGGAAGAAAACCTACTCTTGGACATTGCAAGGTGTTTTAGTTGTCTAGCTTATGTTCATGTACCAACACAAATAAGAGGTAAGCTAGATGAAAGGGAAACAAAGGCAGTTTTTATTGGGTATGACTCAACTCAGACAGGTTAGAAGTTCTATAAATTTTGAACCAAGCAATTCACTACAAGTAGAGATGTTGTGTTTGAAGAACACAGGTCTTGGTATGATGAAGACAAACAAAAGGTAACTCTACCATATGATCTTGATTCTAGTTCTCATCAATCAGGAAGCAAGCATGATAGATAGGTCTAGGATGCAAGAAGTGATACAAAGGATGACCAAGATGAAATGGAAAAGGATTACAAGCTATGGAAGTTAAGAGGCAAAGAAAAGATGCAAGAGTTCCAAGAATGCATTAAGCAAGCACCTAGAAGGTCAACAAGGGAGAAAAGACAACTAGAAAGGTATGGATATGATTCCACATTTGTTACAAAGCATTCAATCTACTTGGCAAAGGACTCAATTTCACTTGGGATTTGGTTCCAATGTCATCCAATCAAAAGATAATTGGTTGCAGATGGGTATATAAAGTTAAAAGAAACTCAGATGGATCAATTTTCAGGTACAAGGCAAGATTAATTGCTAAAGGATGCTCACAAAATCATGGTATAGAATATGATGAAACACTTTCACCAACTGCAAAGATGACTACAATTAGAACATTGATGAGTGTAGCTACTATACATGTCACAACCACCATGTTTTGAAAAGCCTAATCATACATCTTATGTTTCGAGACTTAAGAAACAATTGTATGGATTGAAACAAGCTCCTAGAGCTTGGAGTTACAGGTTGGTTACATACCTTCAAGATCAAGGTTCCAACCTAGCAACTCAGATCCTTCTTTATTCATCAAAAGGGATCACAATGAGGTTATCTATCTATGTATATATGTAGATGATATTATTATGACAAGTAATGATATGATGTCGCATTGAAAGGATCAAGAGACACATGTAAGAGGAGTTCAAAATCAATGAGTTAGGTGAGCTCACATATTTCCTAGGTATGCAAGTGATTTATACAGATGATTTGATGTATCTAACTTAGAGAAGATACATTCAAGACCTACTTCTCAAGTTCAAAATGGAGAACACAAAGCTTGCAAGTAAACCTTTCGAGTTGAACCATAAGCTAAGTGTTTATGAAGGTGAGCAGATTGATGATCCTAAAGAGTATCAAAGATTAGTTTGTAGCTTGATATATGCTACTCACACAAGACCAAACATATCATATAGTGTGGGGGTGCTTATTCAATTAATGCAGCCACCTAGAAGGCCACACATGGATGCTACAAAGAGAGTACTCAAGTACCTCAAAAGGACACTTAATGAAGGTATCTATTATGCTTACTCTTGAATTTGGATATCATAATCTATTCATATGTAGATTGGGCAAGAGAAAAGGATGATAGAAGAAGTATCTCTAGATACGTAGCATTTGGAGGTTCTAAATTGGTGTCATGGAGTTCCAAGAAGCAACCGACAATTGCTTTATGTTCTGTTGAGGCAAAATATATAGGTCTAACTATTCCAACTCAAGCAGCAATATGGCTCAAGGAGTTGTACTCAGGTTTGGGACTTGTAAGTTCCAAATCTCACTTACTTGGAGATAATGTAAGTTGCATGCATCTACTTGCAAATCCAATTTTTCATGCAAGAAAAAAGCACATAGAAGTCCATTACCAATTTGTAAGAGATAATCTTATGGCAAAGGACATTGACATTTCATTTGTTCCTACTGAGAAGCAAATAGCACACATGAGGACAAAGGTACTTGATGGGATAAAGCTTTGTAGATTCAAAGCTATGGGAGGTATTCAACCTATGAGAGAATGAAGACTCAAGCATACTTTAGCTTGCGAGGGAGGTGTTGGAACATCAAGCTTGCATTATGCTTGAGGTGGAGATAAACTACATCAAATCCATCATTTGGATGGTGCCATATATGTACCTTGAAGAATAGCACTTATCTACACAGTACTTCTTTGTATTAATTGGTTGATCACTTATGATCATTTCTTGTAAGGTTCAAGGTATTTACCTTTGTAAAATGAGAGAGTTAAAGGCCTAAAAGCCATGAGTTAGAAGTGGTTGAGATTTATTCTCAATCAATCAATCAAGAAGTAGATGTAGATTCAACTTTCTCTTTTCCTAGATTATAGGAAAAAATTCTAATGAATCTAAACTACCAAACCTGCCTAATTTCGAATTCAAATTCATGAAGAAAAGGCACTTTCATATCCTTAAGAGTCTATACAAAGACTCCAAAACACTTCTACATTAAGTAGAGTGTTGATTTGAAGGAATACATATACTCTTTGATCATTGTAGTGGTGCCACTTCTATTCTCTGCTCCTTTCTCAGACTCAGTGAATGTGTAGAGATTGTTTCTCTCTTGGCAAAGCTCCGAATAACATGTTTTAACATTCATTGAAAATGTATATCTATCTTATTTATGTGTACAAATTTGAAATTCATTTGGTTTAATAATTTTAGAGAAATTTGAGTTTTTCAATCTCAGGATCATATGACACTCGTGTAAGAGGAATGTTTCCAATTCTAACTATGTTGGCTGCTCTCAGTGTCTAAAGTCATAATTTCCATCTATTTTTAGAAGGTTTATGTTGATATATTTAGGTAGTGATGTGTATGAACACACTAGGACTTTCGGGGCACTTTTTTTTCCTCTTTAGGAGGGTTTTTTCCCCAGCTTATATATATGCCTATTGCCCTAATAGGTAACTTATCTTTGTACATTCTAGTGGTAATACATTCAGTATTATGTGTTCTTCGTCTTCTTCCTTGTGCTATTCACGTGCTTCCCCAGACCTCGAACTCCAACAATTGGTATCAGAGCAGGTTGTTGCTTCATCTAGGGCATCGTCGACACCCCTCCGGTCATAGTCTCTAAATCGCACAAAATTTAGTGAGCATAATCAAGGTGATTAGGAGATCAAAACAGCTTCATTTTGTGGTGCCGAAATCGTGATCTGAGCTCGTTTTGGCCTCCGAACACACTATCACAATGCTTGTGTAGGTTATTTCATCTTTTTGTGCCAAAGATATGTTGGAACAAGTTCATGGAAAGTCTAAGAAAAGGCTTGAGTCTTCAAATGTCATAAAACCTTATGCTATATTTGAAGCAAATACTCAAGATTTGAAGAGTTTACTTATGAACTCGCCCTTGTAACTCTTTGAGTATTTACTTGATGTAAAAGTGAAGAAATAAAAAGTGCTTGAATCCGCTTGATGAGAGGGGAAAGGAAAGCTATGAAGTTGTGAGTGAATTAGTTGAGAATCCATCACTAAAAATTAGGAAAAATGGTTTAGGTGAGCAATATTCAAATTCAAAATCTTGGCTCCAATCATCACTACATATACACATGATTTAGTCATGGGTTTTGTACACTCATTAGCTGAGCTTCCTGCCATATTAGAGTGTGACCTCAAGGCACACACATGTACCAGTAACTTCATTGTAATTTGCATTCAATATAGATTTGAATTCATGATCATTTGTGACTATATCTTCATGCCTATGTGAGTATATTGTTCATTGTCATTCATCTCACTTTTTAGTCAAAGTGCAGAGATGGTTTCTCTGAGCATGGTGCATTATTTTTAGTGATTTAAATTGATAATTTTAGCTCTCTAAGTCTTCTATACAATGCCAAAGTTTTGTTGCATTTTAATTTCTCAATCCTGAGATATATTCATTAGAAGTCACCTATATCTCTGCATCTTCTAATTCTTGAAAAGTTGAGATTACATAGGTGGATTGCTAAACTTATTTCTCTCATTATGGTCAATCATTTTTGATAAAATAACCCCCAATAGGTTTCTTTCCTTCCTAATTAGATTCCTATAAAATCTCACTCGTCAATTGCAATCGTAGAATGAGCACTGAGTGAAATACTGAAGCATACATGGCCAAAATGGAAAGTTTTTTCATGTTGACTCTTAGTGAAATTGGTTTGTTTTGATTCATCGTTCTAAGTGATCTTCCAAGGTACATAGGGTGTCTAATACATCCCTTGGGAAGCTAAAATGGCCCACTACATATTTCTAGAGTTCATTTGGCTGGTGTAGTGCAAAGTTTTTGCAGTACCACTACATCTTCATCAAGTGCAAATACCATATCACAGTGGTATAAGAGCAAGGTTGGACAACATGACAGATGGATTTCCTTCATCAATTGACAAAGTCGATAGAGGTAACTACTCAGCCTCGTCATTATGCATGGAAGCTTATCTTCAAGGCAAGAATCTATATGGTTGTATAGCTGGAGATGAAGTTATGCCAAGTTTCAGGAATAAAGGTCAACCTACACAAGAAGAGCAAGAAAGATTGAGCACATGGTGCTCCAAGGATGCACTTGCAAGGTCTTATCTCCTCAACTCTATCTCAGATTTTTTGTTGCCTCACATTAGAAGTTGTAAAACATCCCAGGAATTGTGGAATGCACTTGAGGCCTTCTTCTCTTCAAGCACAAAGGCTAGAAAGAACCAACTATGGTTAGACTTCACAACACTTAAGAAATATTCCACGCAAAATATGATTGATTTTTTCACAAAGATTAAAGATATTACTGATTAGCCAAGAAGCATTAGAGAAGTGATAGATGAAGAACAAATTGTAAGGCAAGTCATCAATGGCCTGAAGGTAGATGAAAAGTGGGAAGCCTTTACAACAACAATGGATCTATACATGGATATGCATGTACCAGATTTCAACACACTCATGGGACAACTACTTACCCAAGAGGCCAAGCTCGTGAAGAATGGAGACCTCAGTCAACTTGCACAGATTGCTGCTCTCTCTACAGAGCTCCAAATCATGTGTTTAAGCATTCCTTCGAAAGTTGTAGCTTTCTAGCTTATGTGTACAGATTTGAAAGTCATTTGGTTTTGTAACATCATAGAAATCTAAGTTTTATATTCTTGGGGTCATTGTCTACACATCCTTCAAAAATCAAGATGACATCCAATCAATGTTAAGGTGATTGCTCCTTAATTGGTTGATATACATTAGGGATTTTATGCATTTTAGCAAGGAAACCCTATGTATGAAACTCCCTTAAGAGGAATTTTTCCCATTGTAACTATGTTGACCGTTGCTCCCAATGTTTGAAGTCATAACTTCCATCCATTTTTAGAAGGTTTTTGTGAGCTAGTCAAGGTGCAAGTTATCTGTTTTGCATCAACTTGTTCTTGTTGATCTTTCAAAGTATTTATTGGGTTTTTTATTGCACTAACCAGAAGGCTACCAGGTCTACTTTACATATTCAAAGAGCTAGAATTGATCATATGTTGTTTTGTTGGACCAACTTCACCACTTGACAACTCAACTTTCCAAGCCTCCCCAAGCTTCTCCAACTTCTTTTAGTGGTATCAAAGCAACTTCAAGATAGAAAATTTCTTTCCATCAACGATTGAGAAGCTTGATAAAAACAATTATGATGCTTTGGAAAATAAGAATGGATGCCTATTTGGAAGGAAGAAATCTATATGGGATTGTATCACGTGATGAAGGAATGCCTATTCCAAGATCCAAAGGAGGACCTACTCAAGAGGAAATAGATAAGCTCACACTTTCGTGTGCAACAGATGCTCAAGCAAGGTCATACATACTCAGTTCTATATCTGATTTTCTATTACCACATATTAGAGGATGCAAGACATCTCAAGAGACTTGGGATGCCCTAGAGACTTTCTTTTTTGCTAGTACAAAATCAAGGAAGAACCATCTTTGGAATGAGTTCAATCAAATGGAGAAGACTCCAAAACAAACCATCACTGAGTTTTTTACAAAGGTCAAGGAGGTTTCTAATCATATAGCATCCATTGAAGAGCTCATTGAAGAAAAGGTCATCATGAGGCAAATGTTCAATGGGATTAGAGGTGACAAGCAATGGCAATGATTCACCACAGCCTATGATCTCATCATGGGTGTGCAAACTCCAGATTTCAACATATTCCTTGGACAACTCTTCAATCAAGAGGCCAACAATAGCATAAAGGAAGGTAACTCCTATCATGGTAATTCAACTAGTGCTCTATATATAGATAAGAATGGCAAGAAGCTGAAAGGCAAGAAGAAGAAAGAAGATGAAGAGGAGACTTCCCAAGCCAACTTTGCAGGCAAGAGCAAGTGGAAAGGGAAGAAGAAAGGACCAAAGCATGAAAAAACCAAAGGCTAGAACATTCATCCTTGTACCATCTGTGATAAAACCGAACACACCACTCAAAATTGCTTGTTAAATGAGAAGACCCAGAAAGGAAGTGGAAGAGGTGGATTTGGAAGCAAGAGAAGTAGAGATGGACACAACTTCAACAATAACAATAGAGGCCATAATTGAAGGGACTACAATAATTATTGTGAAGATCAACAACATGAAAACGCATTGCTCTTGATGAAACTAAGCCATAAGGAAGGTAAAGAATATGATCATTTATTCTACATAGATTTAAGACGTTCAAATCATGTTGAAGTCTAAGTGGTGGCTTGAGTCATCAAAAGACATAGAAACTTGAAGGAAATGTCTAGTCTTTGTAGAGTTCACTTGTGAACTCACCCTTGTAAGTTTTTGAGTTTCAACTTGATGTAAAAGTGAAAGAATCTAAGTGGTTGAGACCACTTGATGAGTAGGAAAGAGAAAGCCATGAATTTGTGATTAATTGAGTTGGAGAATCAAACACTAAAAGATTGGAGATTGATTTTACGTGAGATTCAAATTCAAATTTATGCCCCAAACATCACTATATATACATGGCTTTTAGTCGCAGTTTTGGTACCTCCGTTAGCACGGCTTCATGCCATATCAGAGTGTGTTCTCAAGGCACATATATGTACTAGTAAGTGCATTCTACTTTACAATCAATATACATTTATTTTCATGATCATTTGTGTCCATATCCTCATGCCTATGTGAGTGCACTGTTAACTGCTAGAGTTCTCATTTTGAGTCAGATTGCAGAGATGGTTTCTCTGTGCATGGTGCATCATTTTCAATTATTTAACTTGGTAAAGTTAGCTCTCTAAGTCTACGTACTCCCAAAATCTCATTGAATTTGGAGTTCACAACTGAGAGATATGGGAATTTGCAATTACGTGGATCATCTTCTAGCTCTTGAAAAGACGAAATCACATACTTGACTTGCTAAACTTATTTCTCTTTGTATGGTTACTTATTTTTTATATAATAACTCCTAATAGGTTGCATTGCTTCCTAAATATATTCCCTAAAAGCTATCTGTTCAATTCTAATTAGATAATGAGCACTAAGTGAAATACGGAAGCATTGTTAACCAAATTAGAAAGTTTTTTCATCTTGACTATTGGTCAAACTAGTATGTTTTGATTCAATCTTTTGAGATCGATCTTACAAGGTACATAGGGTGTCTAAAACATCCATTGGAAAGATAAAGGGGGCCATTTCATGTCCTTGGAGTTTATTTGGTTGGTGTAGTGCAAAGTTTCTGTAGCACCACTTCATCTTCTCAAAGTACAAATCCATCTATTCATAGTGGTATCAGAGCAAGGTTGGACAACATGGAAAATGGATTTCCTTCATCAATTGAAAATTGGATAGAGGTAAGTAATTAGCCTGGTCACTAAGGATGGAAGCTTATCTTCAAGGTAGGAATTTATATGGTTATATAGCTGGAGATGAAGTTATGCCAAGTTTCAGGAATAAAGGTCAACCTACACAACAAGAATAAGAAATATTGAGCTCATGGTGCTCCAAAGATGCACTTGCAACGTCTTATCTCCTCACCTCTATCTCAAATTTTTTGTAGTCTCACATTAGAAGTTGTAAAACATCTCAGGAAGTGTGAAATGCACTTGACGCTTTCTTCGCTTCAAGTACAAAGGCCACAAAGCATCAACTATGGCTAGACTTTACAACTCTCAAGAAAGCTCCCAAACAAAATGTAACTGATTTTTCACAAGGATCAAGGACATAGCAGATGAGTTGGGAAGCATTGGAGGGGTAAGAGAAGAAGAGAAAATTGTAAGGAAGGTCATCAATGGCTTGAAGGCAGATGACAAGTGTGAAGCATTCACCACAGCTATGGATTTATACATGGATATGCATGTACTAGATTTCAATACACTCATAGGACAACTACTTACTCAAGAGGCCAAGGTTATCAATAATTTAAGAGCCTTGATTAATATTTTTATGGCTTTGCTACAAATATTTTCTACTTATCAATGGTGCTTTAGGTCTTAAGGGTTTTTTACACACTATGGAGCTTGCACACTAAAAAGTTGAAGAGCCTATATATCCATTTGGGTGTTTCTCAACAAAGTGCATAAATAAAAGCACAAGATCACATAAGCTCTTTACTAGGATGTATTACCATATTTTTTTAGCCACTAGTCTATAATAATAAGTTGATTGGCCAAGCACTTCTTCAATAGTGTTTGTTGAACTTTTGAATTCGAGGATACATTCAGCTTTAATTAACAATGAGTTTATGTTATTATGAAAATTTGGGCAATCACGATTAACAAAACAATGGAAGCATATAACATAGTTGATTTTGTCGCACTATCTTGTAGTATATTAGTTCTTGTATAAGGGATGGAGTTACTGAATCGGTCTGAATCAAGATTCTCTTACATTTATGTTAAACTTGGCTCTCTTAAACAAGAATCATCTTATGCTTCAATCTAAGGAGGACATAAGTAGATTCTACGTAGTAGATATGAATCCTTTCTTGCTCAAAAGAAATGGTATAGGTTTGTATTAGGTATGTATGATACAAAGTTTTTAATTTACTTAGGACACAACGGAATGATATTCTAATTTCAATTTTGCAATCACTATTTGCATTGTTCCATGCACTTTAAATAGAAAGATCGATTTGATTGCCTGAGCGTGAGCATCCACGTTTTGCACTTGTTTAGTCCATATGCATGTGTATCTCTTTTATTCCTTCTTAGACTAGGAATTTGCAGTTTTTGTAGCTTACATAGAACATTAGAAACATTAGATAAAAATATCGCAGTAAAGGGAAGAAACACATTGAAATTTTTGGGAATTAAAGAGAGAGCAAGAAAGGGAGATTAAGAGAGAATTAAGTGAAAAATTAAAGAGGAAGTCAAGATCAAGATTAAGTAGAAATTCAATTCAAGAACGTAAAAGAACAAGTGAGCTAGATCCAATTTGGCCTAGGTAGAGAGCTTTTAGGCTGACCTCCACCTCGTGGCTCATGACCCATTGAGCTTCTGCTCTGAGCTCTATTTTGAGCTAAGAGAGATAGTAGAGCCACTCGCTCTAGATCTCGTTCTGAGCTCTAGAACAAGCCAGAGAAGAGAGATGCAGGAAGTGTTCAAGGAATTAGTGATTAGAAATAGGGGGCTCATGTAGTCAAAGCTGTCTTGAGACAAAAAGGCAAGTTTACGAGTCTGAATGTGACTGAATATTTAGATGTGTTTGAGGAACAAGCATAGATCTATGGACTACCAAAAGAATTTTTTACACATTACTTCACACGGGCAATTTCAGGATCTATCTTGGCATCTATTTCAGTCTACATAGCAAAGGCTTGGGCTGAATTCAGAAAGCAACTCCATAAGTTATTTTACCTAGAGGATTCTTCCCAACACAGTAGACAGGGGTTTCTATGGTTGGTAAATTCCCCGAAACTGATTGCATCTCTTACTCACCTCTTAAATGAGTTTCTGAGAAGGTACACCCAACTTCCATAGGCGGATTTGGATTCCCTAAAGCTTGATTTAGTCATTTCCTTTCTTAAGATCTTAAGTCCCGAAGACAAGATTGAGGTCAAGAAAAGGATAGACAACCCTGATAAGAGGTTTGGTTTGCTATAAGACTAGGCCATAGCTAGGAGAGAAGTAGAAGCAGTTGCCCAGATGAGGCAATGATAGGCCGTATTATATCATAGACCAGCATCAATGGCTCCACAACAACCTAGGGAGGCACCTCTTCAAGCAATTCTGAACATGCCTACAACATCAGCTTCAACATTACACTTCACACTCACCAGTACAGTTACAACTTGAGATCCTAAGCAGGCAAATAGAGTATCTTATGTCAATGCAAGCATCCATCTCTAAAGAAATGGCTAGCATACATAATAAAGTCTATTCTATGGGGTATCAAGACCCCACTCCTCCTCAGGTGAGTACTAGTTATGTTGACCTGATACAAAGAAATGCTATGCCTATTCCAAACATGCAAGGGTATGTAATGCCTCAACCTACACCCCTAGTGCTGTTGCTGAACGGACACCTGCACCACTAGTATAGCCCACATCTGAGAAACATTGGGCCATTTGAGAGACGAGCTACTGGTGGGATTGGAGGGGCAAAGAGATGTGTGTGGTGCGACGCACATGAACATTTCTCCTATGCGTGTGAAGAGCTAAAACAAGCAAAGGAGCATCAGTTGGTGATAGATATAGACAAGAAACTCTATGACTTTAGAACCCGCTTCCTTTGCCTGTGAACTAGGGGAAGGGAGGAATGAAGAAAGTTTATGAAAATTTATCAAGCAATAATGCCAGCACATCAGCACTTAGTTAGAGCCGCTAGAGGAAGGGGATTAAGAGGAAAGTAGACCTCAACCTCAAAGAAACTATTCTATAGAAGCTTTAGTGAAATCTAGGGACACGATCATGTAGAAGATTGCATGGAAGTCTCCTATAGATCAGTTCTCGGTCCACTCACATATAGCCAATGTAGAGAAAAAGAGGAAGAGAGAGGAGAACCAAGAAGGGGTTGAGCCTGAGAGAAGAGTGAAAAGGAAGCAAAGTAAAGAGGCTGAAGAGAAGGCTAAAGAACCTGAAAAGAAAGTGTGATTTAAAGAGCCTGTTGCTTCTCAGGAAGAGGAAAAGAAGAAGTAAATAAAGGAGGAAAAGAGGCTAGCTCGGCTGATCAAAATTCAAGAACTGACTAAAGAAAAAGAAAAAGAGCAAGAACCCACTCAAAAGATTGATGACACTCAAGAGAATATTCAAGAAAAGGATAAAGAGAAGAAGAAGAAGAAGAAAAAGAAGAAGACTCCAAAAGCTATATTGATTTCTGAATTAGAAAACAAGAATGACGCGAGACAGATACTAAATGATATTCTGTTAAAGAGCAAAGTGACCATGTCCTTGGAGCAGGTTTTCTCTATAGAAAATCCTAAATTCAAGGATAGCTTTATAAAACTGGTAAAGAGGAAAAGATTCCCATTACTCGAGGATGTGGAAATGGAAGAGGCGACTGAAGATAGACAAGTAAAAAATGAAGTAGTAGCCTTGAGCAACTCTTCCAATGACAAGAGTGATGAGATAGCAAGGTGCCATAGGAGTTCCTTAGGTCCTATTACGCCTGATAATGAGATGAGAAAGACAAAAAGTGATTTTATGTAATAAAGTGATAGGAATGATATGATTGAACCACACCCTTGACAGATAGGAGATGGTAGAACTACACCCTAAGAGAGAGGATTAGGAAATAATCCTCAACCATGGCTTTTGGGGCAAGTGGTTAGCCCATCACATTCATATCCAAGAGGTTGTGAGTTCAATTCCTTACATTGGTATCAAAGCCTAGGAAGTAGGCTTGGGCAAGTTGGAATGATCCAATCGCCTCTAAAAAAAGGCGCTTGGGCATTCTATCATGTGAAAGGGTAGGAATTGTGGAGGTGGTGCTTTGAGCATTGGACCCAACAAAGAATCAAGTGTATCTCTCAATCCGTAGGTCAGATTGAGGAATATAAGATACCGTTGGAAAGCTCTCAGAATGAACTTTCCAAATCTATTGAGGTATCTTGGAAGTGTGAAGTCCTTGGGAAAAGTGGGGTGGCACTTGATTGAGGGTTCAAGATACCAAACATGGGTGAGAACAAAGTTGAAGACTGAGGTTGAGAATAAGGGCTCAAGACACCAAGGTTGCGAACAAGAAGGTTCAATACACCAAGGTTGAGAGCAAGGGTTCAACAGACCAAGCTTGCGAACAAGGTTCAAGAAACTGTGCGAGGTTGAGGACATCAATTCAAGGTCACCTAGGGAGTTCAAGGGACTGATCATCGAGGCTAGAGGGATACAAGAGTAGATCATTGAGGACAATGATCAAGCAAGGAGGGAAGAATGTAATAAAGTGATAGGAAGGAGATTATTAAACCACACCCTTGACAGATAGGAGATGGTTGAACTACACCCTAAGAGAGAGGATTAGGAAGTAATCCTCAACTATGGCTTTTGGGGCAAGTGGTTAGCCCATCACATTCCTATCCAAGAAGTTGTGAGTTCAATTCCTTACATTTTGAGAGCAAGCGTTCAACAGACCAAGCTTGTGAACAAGGTTCAAGAAACTGTGTGAGGTTGAGGACATCAATTCAAGGGTACGTAGGGAGTTCAAGGGGCTGATCACCGAGGGTAGAGGGATACAAGAGCAGATCATTGAGGAAAATGATAGGCTAAGGGGAGAAGAATGTAATAATATGATGGGCTAACCACTTGCCCCAAAAGCCATGGTTAAGGATTACTTCCTAATCCTCTCTCTTAGGGTGTAGTTCAGCCATTCAACAGGGAAGCAAAAGAAATCATAACAACTAGATGATCTCATATCTAAATCACCCAATCTAGAGAACGGTAAAGAAGAGGAGCACAACCAAATAGATGTATTAGCTCATTTCAAAAGATATGAAGTTGAGGAGAGAAAAGTAATTTCTCAAAAACCTCAAAGGGAACACAAAGAGGATCAATCTTATGAGCAAGTAAACCAAGTATTGGTCACTGTGGAAGATGGGAAAGAAAGAAAAATAGTCATGGAAAATGATATTTAGGAAGATGAGCACAAAGAATTAGTGGCATTAGGCGAAGAAAATAGAGAAGGCTTTGCTTGGAGTTATAAGGATCTCAAAGGATTAGACCCTAACAATTGTGTTCATAGAATTCCCATAGCTTCTAATTCCAAACCAACAAAGAAAAGACAATACACATATAATGATGTCTATGTTGCTAAGATCAAGGAAGAAATAGATAAATTGTTATCAGTAGGATTCATCTATGAAGTTAAGTACATAGAATGGATATCACCAATAGTAGTAGTACCAAAGAAAAATGGGAAACTTAGGGTTTGCATAAACCTTACAGAACGTAATGCTGCTACTATCACATATAATTACCCATTTCCTATCACTGACCATTTACTAGAGATATTAGCTTGAAAAGAAGTGTATAGCTTTCTTGATAGCTTCTCAAGATATAATCAAGTAGCTATAGCCCCTGAAGATCAACATAAGGCTGCGTTTGCAATAGAATGGGGGGTCTTTGTATTTAGGGTTATGCCATTTGGCCTAACAAATGCACCTGCTATGTTTCAAAGGAAACGTGTCATGTGTTTAAGGAATTCTTGAGGTAAACAATGGAAGTGTATATAGATGATCTATGTGCTTTTTCTTCAATCAGATCAGATCATTTGGGGAAACTTAACCAAATTTTTTAGAAGTTTAAAATCTATAGAGTTTGCCTAAACCTTGAGAAGTGTGTATTCTTTGTAAGAAAAGGTAGAATCCTAGGAAACATTTTATCCAAAAATGGCATTTCTATTGATGAAGAGAAAACAAAAGTGATAGTTGAAATGCCAATACCAACAATATTAAAAGAGTTACAAGCCTTTATGGACATTGTGGGTACTACAGAAGATTTGTACATAATTATGCCACAATTGTTAAACCACTATATGCCTTAATCACAAAATTTGAGTGGACAAAAGAATGTGAGGAATCTTTCAAAAATCTAAAAACTTGGTTAAGTTCAACACCAATCTTGAAACCTCCAAACTCAGAGAAGATATTTCATGTTCATGTGGATGCTTCTAATTTTGCATTAGGATGCATCTTAGCACAACCATTTGAGGATAAAAAATTGGATTCTCCCATTGCATATGTAAGTAGACAACATAGCCAAGCTAAAAGGAACAATACAACAACAAAAATGGAGGGATTGGGCATGGTTTATGCAGTCAAGAAATTCAGGCATTATCTATTGTCAAATAAGTTCGAATTCTTTGTAGATCATCAGGCTTTGCTCTATTTGGTCAATAAACCATGTAACACACAAAGAATAGTTAGATGGTTCTTATTGCTAATGGATTTTGATTTTCAAGTAGTAGTCAAACAAGGGAAATCTCACATTAGGGTAGACCATCTATCTAGGTTGTGTAATGGAGAGAAACCATAGGGAGTAAATTATGATTTACCAATCATTTATCTCTTCAGAGTTGAAGCGATTCCTAAATGGGCTGTCATTATTGAGTTTTTTGGTCCAAATGAGGCAACTTCTCAGCCTTTGCAGGTTTCATATGATGATGCAGATCATTCCATTTCTGATGCAGATTTACATGATGCACTTGTTGATGAGAGAGCTGATATTGAGCAGGCAAAAACTATGCCAAAATGGCTGGTGCAGACTTTGCGTGACAGCAAATTAGATGCACCTTTGTCATATCGTACTCGTTCAGGCTCTCATAGTGCCTCCTTTGCATCAGATTGCTATGCTATGGCTGCATCTAGTCTTTGTGATGAGAATGAGCCTGTTTCTTTTGATGAAGCACAAAATTCAGAAAATTGGATGGTTGCTATGTAATCTGAATATGATGCTATAATGAAGAATGGTACATGGTCTTTATGTGACTTGCCTCCTGGCAAGAAGGCCATTGGCACTAAGTGGGTATACAAGCTGAAGCGTAAACCTGATGGTACAGTTGACATGTATAAGGCTAGGCTTGTTGCAAAGGGTTATGCACAGGAAAGAGGCATTGATTTTGATGAGACCTTTGCACCTACATGTCGTATGACTACTGTTCGGAGCATTTGTGCACTTGCAGCCCATCATGGTTGGAATGTACATCAGTTGGACATTAAAACAGCATTTCTAAATGGTGACTTACATGAAGAAGTGTATGTTTTTCAGCCCCGTGGCTTTGTGCAGAAAGGGCATGAAAACTAGGTTTGAAGGTTAAAGAAGGCATTATATGGTTTAAAGCAAGCACCACGTGCTTGGTATGAGAAGATACATGCCTATCTGATTGCACATGGTTTTGTGAGCAGTCCAACTGAAAGCACCTTATATGTTAAACGTGCTAATGATGTGCTTCTGATCATTGTTGTCTATGTTGATGACATGCTGCTCACTGGTCCTATTGAGACACATATTGTTGATTTTAAGGCTGATTTGCATGCCTCATTTGAGATGTCTGATTTGGGGCATTTGCATCACTATTTGGGCATTCAGTTTATGCACGTTGATGGTGGAATGGCTTTGTGTCAAACAAAATATATTGACACATGATTGCAGCGTTTTGGCCTTGAAGACTGTAAGCCTATTGCCACTCCTATGGAGACATGTTTACGATTGAGTCTTCATGATGCTGGAGATGCATTTGATGCTGTTCTCTATCAGCATGCTGTTGGATGCTTGATTTACTTATGCATTACTCGGCCAGATATTCAGTTTGTTGTCTCACAGATGAGCAGGTTTATGCATTACCCAGGAGTCACGCATTGGAAAGCGGTTAAGCGCATCTTTCGCTACTCAGATTGGGTTGGTTGCTATGACACTCGTGTGTCCACCAGTGGTTTTTGCTTCATGCTTGGTACCTCATGTATATCTTGGTTGAGCAAGAAGCAGCCTACTGTGGCCACTTCCAGTTGTGAGGCTGAGTATAGGGCAGCTTTCACAGCAACTGTTGAGTGTGTGTGGCTCAGATGCCTTATGGCTGATTTGGGTGTTGGTCAGTCTTCTGCCACCACCATCTTCACTGACAATCAGAGCGCATTGGCAGTTGCAAGGAACCCTGTGTTCCATGCTTGCACTAAGCACATTGAGGTGCATTATCACTATGTCAGGGAGAGGTTCTCTACTGGGGAGATCAGCTTGGCATATGTGCCCACACAGGAGAACATTGAAGACCTTTTCACGAAGGCTCTGCCTAGGGAGAAGTTTGAAGCTTTCCGCAAAGCTTTGGGCTTACTTCCTTTTGTGGAGTGATTTCCACATAGCTTGGCACTTCCTTATACATGAGTGCCAGCTCCTTGTTCACCCCATCACTCCCAGGGGGGATTTGTTGATATATTTAGGTAGTGATATGTGTGAACACTCTAGGACCGCCGGGGCACTTTTTTCCCTCTTTAGGAGGTTTTTTTCCCCCGACTTGTATATACGCCTATTGCCCTAATGGGCTACTTATCTTTGTACATTCTCTAGTAATACATTCAGTATTGTGTGTTTGTGCTCCAAGCTTCTTCTTCTTCCTTGTGCTGTTTGCGTGCTTCCGCAGACGTCTATCTCCAACAAACAGAACCAAAGCCTTTAGATAAAAAGAACAATCAAAACAAACTGAAGACCAAACACAAGAACATGAACAAAAACAAGACCCTGAGCAAAAACAAAAGAAACCAAAGAGAAAACCTAAAGCCATCTTGATTTCAGAAATTGAGAGAAAAATAGATCCTATGGAGATTTTAGATGACATTTTGCTTAAGAGTCAAGTGACTATGTCTTTAGAACAAGTTTTCTCTATTGCAAAGCCTGTTTTTAAAGATAACTTTATCAGCCTAATTAAAAGGAAAAGATTTCCACTTAATCTAGATACTGACATGCAAGATTCTCTAGATCAAGATCAAGCTATGAATGAAGCCTTAAACTTTGATGAATCTGATGAAGAGGACTTTGATGATGATGAAGTAAATGTTAATAAAAAATTCTTAGGACCTATTCAACCTGACCATGAAAATCATGAAAACAATCCTGAAAGTCACTTTAAAAGAACATTTTGGTCTAGAGGTACATCAGAGATGCATGTTAAAATAGGAAATGATAAGAACACTATCACTGTAACTGCATTAGTAGATTCCGGCTCTGAAATCAATGTGATTTCAAGAGAAGTCTATGATAATTTTCGATGGCCCATAGATAAAGATTGTGGATGGCGTATGAGAACTGCAGATAATGGTGTAGGTACCCTGTATGGAGCTTGTGCTAGTGTGCCCATATCCATAGGAGGAATCATAGAAGAGTTTCACTTTTTTATTCAAGATAATTGCTCCTATGAAGTTCTCTTAGGTCAACCCTTTATTTGTGAGAGTCGTATGGAAACTAAAGCCATGGATGATGGGTCTACCTATGCTAGATTTAAGTCTAAGGATGGAATGCAATCACTTCAAGTCATGACGGTAGGAGTGACTCATCCTAGGAATCGATTGTCAATTAGAAAGAAACCTATTGTTACTTAGGGTCATGAGCATGCTTGTAGTGATTGTGCACCTCGATTCATGTTTGGAGCTACATATGATCAAAATTTCGGATAGAATCCATTGTTGAGCGGGACAACAGTGGATATTGGTTTGACATCTCGCATCCAACCAACATGTACAATAGTTTGTCACTTTGTTTTCCACATTCTAGATTAGATTTTCTTCATAAGAGTCAATTGTCCAAGTCTTTTATCCAAAAAACCCAAAAAAAATATAAAAACAACAAAATCATGGAACATGATGAGAACATTGAGCATGTGATTGAAACATTTCATTGTTTCTCTACTCTTGAGGAGTTAGAGTTATGTCTTCAACAAAATTCTAATTCCCATATTATTCTTCTTTCTTCCCTTGATGAGTATACTCTAATCCAAGAGTATGCTCTCAATGTTGACAAGTGCTCAAAATTTATCCAAACACATGATGCCTTAGTTGAAACAAAGTACAAAACTGTAGACAAAAAAATCAAACCCATAGCTCAACCATTACCTCAAGGAAGTAATGAAAAAATTATTGATGTGAAAAATGATCCAACTCTTTGGGATAAGAAAAACATAGGACATACATTCACGGATGAGACAATCAAACAGGTGAAAATTGGTAGAGATGATGACTTTCTTTTGCCAGCAGAGAGAGATAAATTTGAGAGAGTCATAGGTAGCCATGGAAAAGCCTTTACTATGTATCCTCATGAGATTGGTTGTGTAGATCCTAAGCTAGTTGCACCCATGATAATCTTTACTATTCCACATATTCCATGGAATCTTCGTCCTATACCTGTTCCAAAGGCTCACTTACCTGAGCTAATGAAACTACTTAAGGAGAAGATAAACGTGAGAATTTTAGAGCCATCTTTTGCACCTTACTCAAACAGATGGTTCACTGTGCCTAAAAAGAATGGGAAACTACGTTTTATTCAAGATCTCTAACCTGTCAATAAAGTCACCATAAGGAATGTAGGAACAGGACCCATTGTAGATGAGTTTGCTGAATCATTTTCAGGACATTCTATATATTCAATGGGTGATTTATATTCGGGATATGACCAATTCCAATTAGCAATTGATAGTCGTGACATAACCACAATGAAAACTCATTTAGGCTTAGTGAGAATGTGTACTTTACCTCAAGGAGCGACCAATTCTGTGGCTCATATGATGAGTGCTATGAATATGGCCTTACATGATTTTATCCCTCATATAACTATGCCATTCATTGATGATATTCCAATTAAAGGGAGTGAGGAACGTGTAAAGGACATTACTTTAGATTCATCTGGATGTCGTAAATTTGTTCTTGACCATATCTCTGATTGTGAAAGAATATTTCAACGATTTGAAGAGGTAGGTCTCACATTTTCCATAGAGAAATCTGTTTTTGGTGTCAATGAGGTGCTTATTGTTGGACATTTATGTGGCCATTATGGTCGAAAGCCATACCCACAAAAAGTTGATGCCATTAGCAAGATTTCTGAAACATGTAACAACGTGAGTGAGGTACGTAGATTTCTTGGTGCTTGCATCTTTTATGTTATTTGGATCCCACACTTTGCTCATGTTGCTGATTGTCTTTATGACTTGTTGAGGAAGAAACAAAAATTTATTTGGACTGACAAACACACTCAAGCTATGCGTAAATTGAAGAAATTATTGCTTGAAGCTCCCATCCTTAAGCGTGTAGACTATTCTGCTAACAAACCTATTATATTGACTGTTGATACTAGTCCTATTGGTATAGGTTGGGTCATAAGTCAAGATGATAATGAAGGGAATAGATATGCAATTAGGTTTGGTGCCAAAATTCTACATGAAACACAACGAAAATCTCCACAGATCAAACGAGAACTATGGGGTATGGTAACAGCTTTGAAAACAGACAAAGAATATTTCATTGGTGCAAATGTCAAAGTTGAGACTGATTGTCTGCCTCTCATTGGAATGATAGCCAATTGTTCATCTCCTGATATAGCCATGCTTAGATGGATCTCATATATTAAGTTCATAAATCGTGAGTTAGTTCATATTTCAGGTAAGTCAAACTCAGTTGCTGATATGTTATCGAGAGCTAGATTTGATAATGATCTTGAAAGTGATCTAATAAAGAATGTGAATTTAGTTGACTATGTTCCACATATATATGAGTATGAGAAATTTCATGAGTGTGAGTACGAAGATGAATGGAGAGACATAGGAAAGTATCTCAGTACACTACAACCATTACCTAGCTGGACTACGAATAGATTTCGTAACATTAGGAAACGAGCTTATAACTTTTTCCTACGTAATGGTTATCTTTGGAGACATGCTAAGGGTAAGGTTAAGAATCCACAACGAGTCCTAGGAAAGAGAGGTCTTCAATTGCAAGTAATGAAGGAAATGCATGAGACATTATGGGCAGGTCATAAAGGATTTTTTGGAACATATGAAAAAATTAGAAGTACCTATTATTGGCCTAGGATGTATGTTGACATTAGTAGCTATGTTTCTACATGTTCTACTTGTCAACTTCATTCATCAGTCAAACATAGAGATCCGTTGCATCCTACTTATCCACCCTGTATTCATTACAAGTGGGTAGTAGATCTTGTAACTATGCCTAAAGGTATTGACAAAATGCGTTACATTGTACTTGCAAGAGAAGACTTAACTAATCATGTAGAGGGACGTGCACTACGATCTAAGAACACTTACAATGTTTGCAAATTCTTGCTTGAAGATGTCATAAGTCGCTTTGGGTACATAGAGAAAGTAGTTGCCGATCGTGGAGAGTTAAATGCGAGAGAAGCTAAAGAGTTCTTTGAGCGTCATGGTATTCGTTTGTCTCTCACTACTGCATATAACCTAGAGGCCAATTGTAAAATAGAGAGAGGGCATCCACCTATTGTGAAAGCCATATCTAAAGCATGTAACGGTGACATCAAACAATGGACTAAATTCTTACCTTTTGAACTTTGGGCAGATAGAATGACATGCACATGTACTACTGGATATATGCCTGCTGAACTCATGTACTGTCAAAAACCATTGTTTCCAATTCAGTCTCATATTTCGCATGGTCAAATTTGCCTTGGTCTGAAAACATGTCTATTGATGACTTTTTGAGTTTGCGCATTAAACAGTTAGAACAAGGTAAAGTAAGACTTGATGATTCTGTTGAAAAATTAAGAGAATCTAGAATGAAGAATAAGCATTATTTTGATAAAACTCATCGACTGCGTCCTAATCCAATTGAAGTAGGAGATTGGGTGCTCATTTATGATAGTACATTTGACTCTCAATATGATGCACGCAAAAAGCTCACTCAACGGTGGTTTGGGCCATACATAGTATCAAAAGTCAACAACAATGGTACGTATGCTCTTTGTGAATTAAATGGTGTTGCACTAAAAACTTTGATTGCAGGTAAAAGGATAAAGTTATTCAAGGAGCGTGATAATGACGAGTACATTTTGGATGAGGACATTGAAGAAGACAACAATGAGGCTGATTCATAAACAGGAGTATCCATGTTATAATATATATATACATATATATATATATATATATACATATATATATATATATATATATATATATATATATATATATAAAAACATAATTAATTTTCAAGTTCATGTTGCTTTGTTTTTTTTCAAGTTCATTCTATTTTTTTTTTTCATGCTTGTTTCATGCATGTTTTTTTTTCAATCTTTGCATTGCATTGCATATCCACATCACTTGAGTCAAAAAAGGCAAATGATGATTTTTCTACTTGTGTAAAATTGTATCTTAAGTAGTAACTTATCTACTAAGAAATTGATTATAATCTAGGATTGTGGAAAGATAGGGCATGTAGATTTGAAGGTTTATTTTGGTGACATGACTTTCATATATAAACATGCATATGTATCCAGTATCGAAAGCATAATTGTTGAAATCCTAGCTCCTACTACTGCATGTTTCTACATCCTTAGTCCATCTCACAGCACTTGTATCGGAGTTTTAAACAACTGTTCTCCGTCATCAAAAATGGTTGTACCTTGTATCGGGGTTTAATTTTTTCCCGTCATCAAAAAAAAAAAAGTTACTACATGTTACCAAGAAGTTTACACTTTCTTCCACCCCAAAAAAGTGATCGTAACCATAAAGTTGCCGAATCATCATCATCATCAAAAAAAAAAAAGAAAGAGCAAGCCAAAGGAGGATAAAGAGGCATAGTAGAATAAATCACGGGCTATATAGGCAGATTTATGCATTAGTCGAGTTTAGTTAGATTTCCTTGCATGTTATTAGAGAAAGAGCATATTCATATTTATGTAGGAAAGAAGTTGATCTAAAATAAGCTAAAGATGAAATATGTCTCTTGAAAATCCTAAATCTTTGTTGATAATCATATTTAAGGTAGATTGCTTTATGAAAAAGGTACAAAATTTTCTTCAAGATGAGAGGAACTGATGCTTAAAACGACTCGATACATTCACTTCCACTTCATATTGATGCTTGTTTTTTTCTTTCTTGTTGCCAATGTTGCTTGTTCATTTGCATATATGTTGCCTATTTGTTCATGCATATTCATGTTCCCTGTTTCAATTCTTTCTTTCATGCAAATTTTGCTTCATGTCACGTTACCTATTGATTCATGCATATAATCAATTTTCCTTCCATGTTTCTTATGTTACCTATAAAAGAATTTGATGCCTGGAACATTTTGTTTTTCACAGATGCTAAAGTGGCGCTTCTGGAGCAATCGCAGGTTTAGTGGGGGCGAATGTCGTCGAGATTTTCTCTCCTCTCTCACTTGTGAAGGCCTACAAAAAACATATTTGGTGAAGGTAGCCAGAATTCCCCGAGAAGTCCAAGATGCATCAAGGATGTCAAAGGAAGCTCACATACAAAGTTTCAAAGAAATCAAGAAAGTCCATGGTAGCGGTCAAAGCTGGTCAAAGTTAGGAAATTAGGGCAAAAATTTCATTATCACCAAATTGATGAAAATTCATATACTTGTAAAGATTGTCAAAGGCAATCTATAGCCCCAATTTCAGCAGAAAAATGGATTTTGTAGCACATTGATATGCTATGTTCATTTTATAAAAATGTAATTTTTCTAGTTTGACCCTACAGATTCTTGTATAAAAGTTTATGTTAGCCATATGGTTTGGCATGTATAAAGACCATATATGGCTACATATTTGTACAAATTTTCAAGGCTATCAGAGCTTCCTAGACACCTTAATGCCACCTTGCAAGCTTCCAAATGTAGTCAAACTTGTACAAGGGAGATTCAGATGGGAGTTTTTTCTGCATATTCCTGAAGGAGATCTTTGGAAACATAGTCCTACAAAGTTTCATCTTCATCAAAGCCTATTTGGAGGGTCAAAGAGTACAAAGTCCAAGTTTCAGGATCACCGCAATTTTCTAGTTTAAGCAAATTGAAGGGTTGAAGGGCCACCACATGGCGAAAGCTGATTGAGCCATGTTGTACGATCAAGATGAGCTCATATTCAAGGGTGGAGATGCACTTATGCTTAACGCAAGGAGGATCCACAAGTTTTTCCATAAAAGAAGTTTTTTTTTACAATCAAAGATCAATAATGAGCTTTTCTCCAAAAATAGTGGCTTATCTTATCCAAAATGATGTCAGCACTGATCCGACGGTCCAGATCATCCCCAGATCCAATGGTGGAGAATGAAGGCGCCTAAATTTCACTCCTTTACACTAGATTTGATAGAAAGAACAATTCCAAGCCATTGACTTGATTAATCAAATGGTTGTAATCGAAAGTAGTGATCCTAGAGTTGAGAGTTGATTTCTCTAGATCCAAGGGCCCAAATCCATTCAAAAAACTATATAAACCCCCCTCCAAACTCTTAGAGAATCATTGTTAGGCATCCATAGGGCTCATGCTAGCTTATGGTTTCCTTGAGACGATCACCCTCGGTTGAGCGAGTGACGATCCAAGGTGAGCTAGTATGAGTATAGTACCTAGTTTCAAATTTAAGTTAGAACTCCAATCTAGGATAGGCTCTTGAAACCAGCATCTCTATCTTGACTCACCCTCGGTGGAGCGTGTGAGTGAGTTAGAGCTGGTTTTAATGAGTCTTAGACTTCTTTAGTTAGACGTTACGAGCCTAGACATACATAGGGTCACTGTAGTGGAACTCACTTTCTTACGTGTGACATTCGGTTGAACTGTCATGGTTTGAGGGTCGGAACCACCTTTGATCAGTAGACTGCCTAGCTTGACGTACCACGACGATCTTATACATGTATCTTAATTCCAATCCTTTTAATTCATGTCACTTGTCACTTGTCTCTTGTCTCCTCTCTCAGTCTCTTAAGTATTTTTACATGTCTTCTATTTCTTCTATGTGTGAGAAGGCTCCGCAGTATTGCGTTGAAACAGTGAGGATGTTTCTTTGAGCTTGTGAGTAAACTCTATCATCATAATTCACTTGCATGCAGATAATCCATACATACCCATACATATTGATTAGTTTCTGAAAGTGTATAAGAAGCTCCAATATTGGATCATTCTTCCTTTCGAAACTGGTTTATGTGTAAGGATTCCATCTATTCACATCATGCATACATATCATCCAAAGAAGACTATGCATATGAATTAGAATTAGGAAGTGTTTAAGAAGCTCCTTCAATGGACCATTCTTCCTTCCAAATTTGATTCGTGTGTATGGTTCTCTTTCATTCTTATCATTCATGTTCATAAATCTAACTTGCACTCCTACTTTCCCATTCCCATAATCATTTCAACATCTCTCTCTTCTCCATACTCAACATCAATTTCACTTTCATGTCCTTAAACCATCCAACATTCATTAGCTTCATACACCCTGTGTGTGCCACGACCGGATCCGATCCACCCGGATTGCGATCACCTCCACAACGGTATGAATGGTAGTCATGCGTGGAGTAGGTGCAAAAGTTTCCTGATGATCAATGCCATATTGTTGTGCATATCCTTTGGCAACCAATCTAGCTTTGTAGCGATCAATGCTACCATCAAATTTTCTCTTAATCTTGTAAACCCACTTTGTACCAATGGCATTCTTTTCTTTGGGCAATTCACATAACTCGCAAGTACCATTCCTATGTATGGAATCCATTTTTGATTGCATAGCACTCATCCATTGTGGATCATCACATGCATCTTCAAAAGAAAGTAGCTCTTCATTACATTTTGTAGCAATAAGAGAATAATCCAAGAAATTACTTGATGCATGGTGAGAGCTTGATCTTGTTCTACCAAGTAACGGTGCACTCATTTTGTTGTCTTGGAAAGTTTGTTTCAGCCACTTTGGCATAGTTTGTGCACTCTTGGTAGACATGCGTTCATTATGTAAAACATCTTCAATATGTACATCATGCGGGATGAATTTCATGCTCATTTTCAGCCATATTTTGATGCAAATGTTCAGCCATATGTGGCTAGAAATTTCTAGCAGTTTTGACAATGTTTGGCTGAAATTTTTCAACCATTGTTGGGGGTTTTCTTGGACGTGAAGGAGTTTGAGGGTTTGTAGGAGGAAAAGAAGAAGAACAAGAGACAAAATAACTCAGACAAGCTTCTGCAGAAACACCTTTGAACCTTTGAACCTTGAGTTTTTGATTACAATAGAAGGATTATACTATTTCATTTAATCCAAGTTAATACTCGAGGCGGGGTACAATTACAGTGAATGCTCAATCATAGAAGACTAATTATCTCAGAATCTCCCAGCAGCCGGCCTCTTCTGCACCAGTCCTTCACTTGCTTCCAGCTTCTCCTTGTGCACACCTTGCACTAAACCTCCACAAGCTGAGGGACTAATCTCATTCGGCCTGATCGCGGAGAGAGACTTCTTTTGGGATTGGTCCCCTGCTTCGCACTCTCTACACCTCCCTTAGCCTCACTTCTTGCACTCTTCCCCTTCTGCAGTCGACACCCCAGTGACTCTTCACTTCTCCTTTTCTTCTTCTTGCTTCCAGTTTTTAAGAATAGCCTTTTGTCTCTCTTTTGTTGAGTCCGCCGGTTCGCGCACTCTAACTGTAATACAATCTTGGTGCCCTTTCAATGTCCCAAGATTGTCTTTTGAACTGGTCCTCAACGACTCACTCTTTGTCCTGTAGTGACTTTAGAACAAGAGTGACTTTAAAATAAAATTTTTGATTGGGCGGTCCTATTTCCACCTTTGCGTACGCGGCCTTCCATACCTTCACCTTTCCTTTTACTTCTTTACTTTTGCACCTTAAGATTTTAAATTCATCCTTTGAACTTTAAGAGAAAAAATACTTTGCACCCTTAGTTTCAACCGGTTAGGGCTCGACAGATGCCCACCACCTAAAGGTCTCTCCGTCCCGGAGAGACAACAGCAATACAAAACAGAAAAATGGCAAAGACACAGACATGAAAACAAGGAAACTGAGGCAAGAAAAGAGGGAAAGGGTGTGTATCTTATTTAAGTAAGAAAAGGTATAAGGCACCCTACAAGAATTATTGAGAAATCAAAGGGAGGAGAAAATTATTGACAAAGCGATAATGGAATCTAAGAGCAATTATTATGACTGTGGATGATCAATTTTTTTTTTTAGATTGTGGATGGCAAATTATTGTGCAGGTTGATTGAGATTCTCAGCCGAGGTTGGTGGAGAGGGGGGCAAAGGAGCAGAAGCTTGTTCAATCGTATGCTGTAGCGAACTAAGGCATTGCCTAAGATTATCCCATTCCCGGCGGATACGTCTGCATGCAGCATTAGCACAAAGCCCTAAGTTGGAGCGATTCTGAAGATCTTCTAAGGCTTTCAATGCAGAGTCGGCCATATCGCGATAATGATCTCTCTCTTCTTTGAGCAATCGCGCCGTTTCGTTGAGCGAGTGCCATTGAGAGTTGGCCATGCGATTGATGTTTTCTATTGTTGAGATATACTGTTGGTGAACCGAAGCGGCGGCCGATACCGAATCCAAGGAAATCTGGGAGGCCTGAGCATTGCCAAGAGCGACTACACTCGCGTCCTGTAGTAATTGCAAAAAGGAAGGGGTTGATGGGAGGTCAAAATGCGGAGGGGGAGTGGCCGTGGGAGTAGGAGGGGGAGGGGAAGGGGGAATAACCGGCGGAGGAGGAGGAAGGGTGGTAGTGGAAGATGGATTGGGAAGGGAAGGATTGGGGGAGGGAAGTGGTTGTCTGACAGGGATATTAATGATAGGGGGTGAGGTGGAATCCGGGGGAAGTGGCGGCATACAGGTGGGGTTTTGAGGGTTGAGCTGTGTTTGAATGAGTGGCTTGAAAGCTAAAGAGAGGGGAGGTCTAGGTATAAGGGGAGGGGTAGGCATGGATGGAGAAGTGGTAGATGCAGGAGGGATAGGGGAAGAAGATTGGGGAGGGAAGGAGAGGACATCAGGGGGGGTAGTCATGGATGGAGAAGTGGTAGATGCAGGAGGGATAGGGGAAGAAGATTGGGGAGGGAAGGAGGGGACATCAGGGGGGGTAGTCATGGATGGAGAAGTGGTAGATGCAGGAGGGATAGGTGAAGAAGATTGGGGAGGGAAGGAGGGGACATCAGGGAGTGCGGCTTCGGGTGTCGATGCGGAAGCTGAGTCAATTGAGATTAGAGGGGGGGAGGGAGATTGAGCAATGGACGGCAGCCTAGGGTTGGGAGGGAGATAAGCAACATTGTGGGCAGATTGTGCGGGAATGTGATAGAGCCAAGCTAAGAAGGGTGCAGAATAGATGGAAAATGCATGAGAGCCTCTAGAGATAGCCTCGCGGAGTCGACGGGAGCGCAAAGTCAAGGAACTATAAATGAGGGTTGCGTAAGGGTAAGGACGGCTATGGAGAAAGCAGAAAAGCGGATCGGCAATATGAATATCTGACCAGGGAAGCGAAGAAGTGGGACTACGCAGTAAGAAGAAAAAGATGAACGCATTGAGAATGGTGGTCATGCGGAGTGAAAACCGAGCATTACTTTGAAAGTGAGTGGTACAAAAGGCAATAGTAGCCGAGGCGGACAATCCAGAGTATAGGAAAGGGGAAGCACGAAAATGTAATAGGGGGGACCCAATACTGGTGGCAATGTCTGGGATGAAGAGAGTGCCTGTTCGAAAATGAGGGAAGAGGCGGATAGCTTCATAAACTTGGGTAAAATTGGCGGGGTTATTGAAGAAAACATTAGCCAAGCCCCACAGGCCCGCCCGCTGAAGATCCTCAATGGAAAACATTTGACGAAGGGCAATGGTAGGTAGGGATAAATGCATACGGATTTGTAGGTTTAAGTCAGGTGGAAGAAACAGGCGCATATAATCCCCGGTTGGCGAAGATGGGAGTGAGGAATGAGACACAGATGGGGACAGAGAAGGAGGGTGAGGGATGGGAGGAGGGGAATAAAGGTCGGTGGAATCCGAGTGTATGGAATAAATAGGAAGGGCAAGAAGGGCTGGAGGAGGAGCCGAGTGCGATGCATCTGGCGGGGGGTGTTCTGCCGAGGGAGTAGGTTGATTTGGATTGCCGGAGGGAAGCGCAGATATGGGAGAGGATTGATTGTGATGGTTGGGAGGAAATTCGGACGGTGGAGTATGTTGATTGGAATGGTTTGTACCCGTAGCGGAGGGGTCGTCCATAGTTGGCGACGAAGAAGGGCGCGTGTAGTCGTATGCAGGCGAATAGTGCGAATAGTGTTGTATTGAGGAGCGGGCGGTGGCTGCGGGCGAGGCAGAGGGGGAGATGGCGGAGTGGGGGCGCAAGGCGAGGGGGAGGGTGGCGGGGAAGATGAGTGGGGGGCTGAAGGGAAGGGTTGCGTGGTGAGAGTGGGGGGGCTGAGAGTGGGGGGGCTGCAGGGTAATTTAGCGGGGTGGCTGAGGGGAAGGGTGGTGGGGGGAGGTAGAGGGCGGGGGGAGGTAGGGGGGTGATGGAGGGGGTTAGAGGGGGGGTGGCGGAGGTGGATGGAGGGGGGGGTGCTCCGGTGGCCGAGGGAGTGACGGAGGGGGCGTTGTGGAGAGGGGGGACGGAGGGGGACGAGGGGGTGATGGAGGGATGCTGAGGGGGTTGGAGGCGGAGGGTGTGGAGGGGGGTGAGGGGTTGGAGGCAGGGGAGTATGGAGGGCGCAGGCGGGGGGTATGGAGGGGACTTGAGGGGGTTTGAGGCGGAGGGGTTTGAGGTTGGGTATGGAGGGGGTTGGAGGTGGGGAAGTATGGAGGGGCGCAGGCGGGTGGGTCGAGGGGGTGATGGAGGAGGGTGGAGGGGGGTGAGGGGGGTGGGCGCTGCGGGGTGCCGAGGGGGTGACGGGGGGTGCTGAGGGGGTTGGAGGCGGAGGGTGCGGAGGGGAGTTGAGGGGGTTGGAGGCGGGGGAGTATGGAGGGGCGCAGGCGGGTGGGTCGAGGGGGTGACGGAGGGGGTGCTGAGGGGGTTGGAGGCGGAGGGTGTGGAGGGGAGTTGAGGGGGTTGGAGGCGGGGGAGTATGGAGGGGCGCAGGCGGGTGATTCGAGTGGGTGATGGAGGAGGGTGGAGGGGGATGAGGGGGGTGGGCGTTGCGGGGTGCCGAGGGGGTGATGGAGGGGGTGCTGAGGGGGTTGGAGGTGGAGGGTGTGGAGGGGGGTTGAGGGGGGTGGGCGCTGCGGGGTGCCGAGGAGGGGGGTGACGGAGGGGGATGGAGGGGGTGATGGAGGGAGGATGTAGGAGGTTGGTGGGGGGGTTTGGAGGGGTTGAGGGGGGGTGGGCGCTGCGGGGTGCCAAGGGGGTGACGGAGGGGGTGCTGAGGGGGTTGGAGGCGGAGGGTGTGGAGGGGAGTTGAGGGGGTTGGAGGCGGGGGAGTATGGAGGGGCGCAGGCGGGTGGGTCGAGGGGGTGACGGAGGGGGTGCTGAGGGGGTTGGAGGCGGAGGGTGTGGAGGGGAGTTGAGGGGGTTGGAGGCGGGGGAGTATGGAGGGGCGCAGGCGGGTGGGTCGAGTGGGTGATGGAGGAGGGTGGAGGGGGGTGAGGGGGGTGGGCGCTGCGGGGTGCCGAGGGGGTGACGGAGGGGGTGCTGAGGGGGTTGGAGGCGGAGGGTGTGGAGGGGGGTTGAGGGGGGTGGGCGCTGCAGGGTGCCGAGGAGGGGGATGACGGAGGGGGATGGAGGGGGTGATGGAGGGAGGATGTAGGAGGTTGGTGGGGGGGTTTGGAGGGGTTGAGGGGGGGTGAGGGGGGTGGCACTGCGGGGTGCCGAGGAGGGGGGTGAGCGGGGTGGGCGCTTAGGGGTGCTGAGGGGGTTGGAGGCAGAGGGTGTGGAGGGGAGTTGAGGGGGTTGGAGGCAGGGGAGTATGGAGGGGCGCAGGCGGGTGATTCGAGTGGGTGATGGAGGAGGGTGGAGGGGGGTGAGGGGGGTGGGCGCTGCGGGGTGCCGAGGGGGTGACGGAGGGGGTGCTGAGGGGGTTGGAGGTGGAGGGTGTGGAGGGGGGTTGAGGGGGGTGGGCGCTGCGGGGTGCCGATGAGGGGGGTGACGGAGGGGGATGGAGGGGGTGATGGAGGGAGGATGTAGGAGGTTGGTGGGGGGGTTTGGAGGGGTTGAGGGGGGGTGGGCACTGCGGGGTGCCAAGGGGGTGACGGAGGGGGTGCTGAGGGGGTTGAGGCGGAGGGTGTGGAGGGGAGTTGAGGGGGTTGGAGGCGGGGGAGTATGGAGGGGCGCAGGCGGGTGGGTCGAGGGGGTGACGGAGGGGGTGCTGAGGGGGTTGGAGGCAGAGGGTGTGGAGGGGAGTTGAGGGGGTTGGAGGCGGGGGAGTATGGAGGGGCGCAGGTGGGTGGGTCGAGTGGGTGATGGAGGAGGGTGGAGGGGGGTGGGCGCTGCGGGGTGCCGAGGGGGTGACGGAGGGGGTGCTGAGGGGGTTGGAGGCGGAGGGTGTGGAGGGGGGTTGAGGGGGGTGGGCGCTGCGGGGTGTTGAGGAGGGGGGTGACGGAGGGGGATGGAGGGGGTGATGGAGGGAGGATGTAGGAGGTTGGTGGGGGGGTTTGGAGGGGTTGAGGGGGGGTGAGGGGGGTGGTGCTGCGGGGTGCCGAGGAGGGGGGTGAGGGGGGTGGGCGCTTAGGGGTGCTGAGGGGGTTGGAGGCGGAGGGTGTGGAGGGGGGTTGAGGGGGTTGGAGGCGGGGAAGTATGGAGGGGTGCAGGCGGGTGGGTCGAGGGGGTGATGGAGGAGGGTGGAGGGGGGTGAGGGGGGTTGGAGGCGGGGAAGTATGGAGGGGCGCAGGCGGGTGGGTCGAGGGGGTGATGGAGGTGGGTCGAGGGGGTGATGGAGGAGGGTGGAGGGGGGTGAGGGGGGTGGGCGCTGCAGGGTGGCGAGGGGGTGACGGAGGGGGTGCTGAGGGGGTTGGAGGCGGGGGAGTATGGAGGGGCGCAGGCGGGTGGGTATGGAGGGGGTGCGAGGGGGTGGGAGGCGGGGGAGTATGGAGGGGCACAGGCGGGTGGGTATGGAGGGGACTTGAGGGGGTTTGAGGCGGAGGAGTATGGAGGGGACTTGAGGGGGAGGAGGCGGAGGGATGCCGAGGGGGTTGGAGGCGGGGGATTTTCGAGGGGGTAGGAGGCGGAGGGGTTTGAGGCTGGGTATTGAGGGGGTTGGAGGCGGGGGGTATGGAGGGGCGCAGGTGGGTGGGTATGGAGGGGGTGCGAGGGGGTGCTGAGGGGGTGGGAGGCGGGGGAGTATGGAGGGGCACAGGCGGGTGGGTATGGAGGGGACTTGAGGGGGTTTGAGGCGGAGGAGTATGGAGGGGACTTGAGGGGGAGGAGGCGGAGGGATGCCGAGGGGGTTGGAGGCGGGGGATTTCCGAGGGGGTAGGAGGCGGAGGGGTTTGAGGCTGGGTATTGAGGGGGTTGGAGGCGGGGGGTATGGAGGGAAGGTGTGGTGGCCGAGTGGAGCGGGGTTTGCCTAGGAAGGGGTTGAGAGGAGGTGGTTGAGTGGGGGTCGCCGTGTGGGTTGCAGGGGGGTCCGAGGTGTTTGGAGGCGGGGTCCGAGGGGTGCAGGCGGGGGAGTATTGAGGTGGTGCTGAGGGGTTTGGAGGAGAGGGTAAATACAGCTTCTTCCTTCTTCCCTAGCTTATTCTTCTACAGCACAAATTGGCCTGAGCAATGATGATAGTACGGAATTCTGATGTTGAGGGGAGCAGGTATGAAGAGAAGGCCATATTATATAGCTAGGGGAAATGAAGAATGACCTCTCAGAAGTGAATGGATCAGCATAAAAGAGTTTCCAAAAGAGTGGAGAAGCAAACTTTAATTAACATCCGCTCAAGAAGTGAACAAAGATAGGGGTATGATTGAAAGTAGTTTGCAGATCTAAAGGCCATCCAAAAAATATGCGCCTACTTTATTTAACAAAGAATTTTGGTTAATTTTGAGTGGTGCACTGAGCAACAAAGAAAATGGCGCCCAAAAAGAAAAATCCGTGAGCATTTTATTGGTTATTTCTACTTATTAGGACAAACAACCTATTATTTGTACCTATAAAGCATTCCAAAACACTTAGGAACAAAATAATGAAAATGCAAGGTTTATTGCTTTTGGTGGTAACCCTTGAGTCTGGAGATGTTTACCAAGGGTAGAGTGTCGCTAGCTAGAGTTTCTAATTGCACAGCACCCCACTACAGCATCTTTGTAATGCGAAAAGGCCCTTCCCATTGAGGGATCCATTTCCCTTTGGTTTGATTATAAATTTGTGGCCTGTGTAATAGAGCTAAATCACCTGGCTTCAAGTTGTGGTGCCATAAATTTCTGTCATGAGTCTCCTTTCTTTTTATCTGAGTCTCTATCAATTGTTTGGTCGCAAGTAGACGAATCTCCTCCACTTTATGTAGTGCTCCTAACCTCTGAGAGGTATCACAATCCTTCTTTCCCTGCATGAACGCTATCTTAGGTGATCCGTGTAAAAATTCAAAGGGCTCGATGGGTAATATGCCATAGACCAATTGGAATGGGGAATATCCCGTGGCCTCTTTGTAGGCTAACCTGTATGCCCAAAGTGTACCTAGGTACGCAATGCCCCATGAAGTGGGTTGCAACATACACTCCTTTCTTAACATTGCAATTAAAACCTTATTTGTGGACTCAGCCTGACCATTTGCTCGTGGATAGTAAGCACAAGAGGTCCTATGAAGAATTCTATACTTGTTGAAGATTTCTTGCAGGACTTTATTGACAAAATGGGTACCTTGATCAGTACAAATTTCAAGTGGACAACCAAACCTGCAAATGATGTTACTATAAATGAAATCAGCAACAGTTTGGGCAGTGCAATCTGTGGAGGCAATAGCTTCAGCCCACTTTGTTGCATAATCTGTAGCTATCAGGAGATATTTTTCTCTTTTTGGAAAAGCGGGAGGGTAGATGGGCCCTACAAAATCTAGCCCCCACTTCTCAAATGGTTGCCAGGAGGTGGAAATAACCAAGGGGTTATTTCTCTGCTTTGTTGGCTTAGGTCCACACCTTTGGCAAATATCACATGCCTTACCCCATTCATCTGCATCCCTGAAAAGTGTAGGCCACCATAGACCCGCATCCAGTATCCTCTGACTCATAATATGTCCTGGGAGGTGCCCACCACCTGTTCCTTCATGTGCAGAGTGAAGGACTTCCCTCACTTCTTCTTCTTCCAAACACTTCCTGAACCGGTCATCTTTGCCCTGTTTGTACAATTTATCCTCGATGAAGGTATATGGTCTACTCTTGATGAGCAGGCTCTTCTTTTGTACAGCACTAGCCTTTTCTGGATACAATCCAGTTTTAATGAAATTTTTAATGTCGTAATACCAACCGTGAGCTTTTACAGCAAACAAATGAGCATCTGGAAAGTCATCATTGATTCCACTAGATTGATTCATCATATTTATTCTGGATAGGTGATCCGCCATAACATTGTCTTTCCCTGGTTTATGGACTACAGAAAAATCAAATTCTTGGAACAACAATAACCACCTCCATATTCTACCGGTGGCTTGGGGCTTGTTGAGTAGATATTTTAGTGGTTGGTGATCTGATATAATAATAAATTTTACCCCCAGTAAGTAATGACGAAATTTTTGGACGGCAAAGACCATTGCCAGGGCTTCCCTTTCAGTAGTACTGTAATTCCTCTCAGCCTTGGTCAAGATTCTACTTGCATATTGAATTGGCCTGTCCACTTTAAATTCTTCACTGGGTTGGGTCAAAACTGCCCCTACCGCATATGCGCTGGCATCGACATGTATATGAAAGATTTTTGACCACTCGGGTGTGACCAAGATAGGAGCACACACCAACCTTGACCGCAATGTCTGATATGCCTTTTCCTCCTCTTCTTCCCATTTGAAAGGTACTTCCTTACCTGTGAGTCTAGTCAGAGGTCTAGCTATCTCTGCATACATTTTTATAAACCTTCTATGATAATCGGTATGCCCCAAGAAACTCTGGATCTCTTTAGGAGATTTAGGTTTAGGTAACTTTAATATAGAAAGAATTTTGTCAGGATCTGGGGCCATACCTTTAGCCGATACCACACGTCCTAAAAGGGTTCCTTCTGTCACAAGGAAATGACATTTATTTGGATTGAGCTTTAACTTAGTTTCTCTGCATCTTTGGAAAATATTCTGCAGCTGCCTCAAGTGCTGGTCCAAACAATCTAGATGAGTTTCCTTGTGAGATCCTGAAAATGAAGAGAAGTCATCCATGAAGATTCTAAGTGATTCCAGCAATAGGGGGCCAAAAATGAGATTGACCGTTCTGTTAAAGGTGGCTGGAGCGTTTCTGAGCCCAAATGGCATTTTTACATACACATATGTTCCCCAAGGTGTGATAAAAGCAGTCTTTTCACGATCCTCTGGATGTATTGATATTTGATTATAGCCACTGAATCCATCCATAAAACTATATAATGCATGCCCAGCCACTTCTTCAATGACCTGTTCTGCAAAAGGCATAGGGAACCCATCTGGAATGGTCACCTTGTTGAGAGCTCTAAAGTCCACACAAATTCTGATTTTATTAGTATTCTTCTTTGGTACTATAACCATAGGCGAGAGCCACTCTGAGTGTTCCACAGGAATGATGATTCTTGCATCTTCCATCTTTTGGATTTCCACATAGACAACTTCGGCATACTTTGGATTAAGTCTATAACTCCTTCCTCTGATGGGTCTAGCTCCATCAACCAGAGGAATTCTGTGCTCTCCATAAGATGTAGGCACTCCTTCTAAGTCTTTATAATGCCAGGCAAAAACATCTGCATACTGGGTCAAGAATGATTTTACCTTTTCCAGGAGCTGTGGGTGGCTCCACAACCAAGTGGCCACCAGAACTGGTTGATTATTGTTTTGAGTGCATAAGTGTATTTCTTGGACCGGATTTCTTGTTACCATATTATCTCCGTGTGCATCTGCTTCCTTGTCTTCTTCTACTAGCTTTTCGTGCATTGCTTCATAAGCAGGTGTATTTTGGACTTCGATGTGTTCCTCCTTGTCTTGCATCCATCCTGCAGGGATTTCTTGAATTGGGAAAGAACATTCAACCTCAAAATTTTTTACCTTGTTTTTAGCTTTGGAAACTTCGTTATCTGGGGTTGACACATCCTCCTCCAATTTGTATTTGAGGGGTATCTTCCTGCCCCTTCTGTGGTCAGTGATGGGCTCTCCCAATCCATCAACCTGGACCTTTCCCTTGTCTTCATCATAGCCTTCAATCGTGCCAGGATTATCAAGAAAAATTCCAAAACAAGAAGAAGAGTTGCCGGCTTGAAGCCAACTTAAAATATCCTCTTCTTCCTCAAAATCTATTTGGGGTTGATCCTCCGCTTCTGTTTCCATGCAAATGCTCACTGTTTGCATCATACTAGTGTTTCCTTGATTGTCTGGGCCTTCTTCTAAATGAATTTGTGTCAGCTCCTGCCCTTTCTTTTGTACCCACATAGTGTCCTTACCCCAATCATGAATGACACTGGCATGCCTCAGCCAAGGTCTTCCAATTAAGAGAGGAAATCCTCCTTCAACCTGGGGCAATCTTAAAACCACAAAATCCAGAATGAATAGATTACCTTGTACTTCAAGTGGAAATTTTGGGATTACCCCCAAGGGCCTTACTTTGCTCTGATCTGCCAAAGTAACCGTGAAATTTGCAGGTCTTGAAGGGTGGAGTCCAATCCTTTTCATGGTATGTTCAGGCATCAAGTTAATGCCAGAACCACCATCTACAATAACACCTTGAAATTCATGACCCTTGATTGATATTGTAAGCCGAGGACTTTTATAATCTGTAAGGGGTGCTTCCCCCTTAATTATCCCTTTATGTAAGATAGCAGTCTTGGCCACTAAGCTTGTAGTAGAAGCCTCATCAATTATCTGCAATAATTCTGACCTGAATTTCCCATCCATCTTTATTAAATCAAAAATACTAACCTCCTTCTTCATTGACTTGAGTAGTTTTGAAGCCTCTGACTCTTTAAGAGAGTGAGCTTCATTTGCTTTGCCAAACTCTTCTTGAGCCCTGTTGAAGGCATGCCCAATGGCATCACTGGTGCCTATGAGACATTCATTGTGGTTTGTGTCTGCACTTGTAGTATCTTTGTCTTCAATTGCAACTCTGTCTTTGTTCAATTCCTTAATTATCAATTCTTGATTTTCTACCACTTTTGCCGTTCCCTTGCTTCTTGTCTATATTGCAAAAGATTCGAGTTCTTCTAATTGTACCACTCTAGTGGATGGTGAGGGTTCATTCACCTGAGGTAATGTTTCCTCCTTGAATACAGAGATCATTTGGAGATGGGGTCCGGAAGTAGAGGCTTGATTCTTAGGACAACAGTTTGTATAGTGATCCCTGGCCTCTGGACAGTTCCTGCAAGGAGGTGCATTTTCTGGGAGGGTGCACCTAGATTGGTAGTGCCCACATTCTCCACATCTGAAGCAAATAATTGGCCTTCTAGGCCCATTTGCAAAGTTAGTTCTCGGTCTAGGATTATAGTTATTACCTTGGTTTGCTGCTGCTGCCATTACATTTGCTGGTGGCAAGAGCCCTCCTTGTGTCCAGTATGTCGTTGTCGGCATTCCCCTTACTTGGCATTCATGGGCCTCATGCCCAATCTTCCTGCATAATTGACAAGTCACATTTAGCATAGGACATTCACTTACTATGTGCCCTTGCTTGCTGCACATGGAGCACCAGAGTCCGTTTTTAATGCCGCCTCCTTTGAGTTCTTGCAATTCCTGTCTCAGCTGAGCTAGTTCTTCTGCTTGGGCTTCCTCTTCCTTTTGGAGCTTGAGGGCTTCAATCTCTTTTCTCAGCTGAGCTACAGCAATCTCCTCCTTTGTGTAAGGCTTATTCCTTTTCAAGCCTTCCAGCTCCCTTCTTAACTGGATCACTGGGTCCTCCAGTTCTGTACCATAGGTTGGTTGAGAAGAGGTTGCACCATATTGGTACCTTATCTGTTCCAAGCGTGTGGCCGTATTGATGAACTCCTCAACAGAGGCAGTAGGTAGCACTAACTCTTTTATTTTGCATTGGTTGACCACAGGTAGAGGTTTGGCTAACCACTTCTTGACAAAGTCGTGTGGGGGATCCGGTAGTTTAGCCATTAGTGCTTTGGACCTGGTCACGAACTCTAGGAATTTTTCTCCTGGATCAAATTTCAAGTTTTCCAACTCTTCTATAATGATCTCAGCCGTGTTGCCATGTTGAAACTGATTTTTGAAAGCCTCTTTCATCAAATCCCAAGAGGTAAAGTGATTTTCAGCAAACTGGCTAAACCACTTGTCTGCCAGACCTTCCAATGTGGCGGGGAAGAGTATCAAGAAAGCATCTTCCCTACCCATTAGACCTCTAGTCTTGCATAATGCAAGAAATCTTCGAATGTGCTCATCTCGGTCCTCATGGGCTAAACCTCTGAAAGAGGGAAATTTTATGTTTAATCGGGAGAGTAAAGTTTCTAGGTCCACCTGTCCTGCCATGCTTCCTACCGATGAAGTCGATGAAAGTGGACTTGATGATCTTCTGTTCGCCTTTCTTCTTGTCTGCTTGCACTTGACCCTCAAGGTTTGTGACCGGGTCGCGGTCATGAGCTGTTCATAGTTCACCTGAAATGAGACACTTGATATACGTACTTACCTCAACTGGAGTCTTACTGTTGGCACTGGAATAGATCTTCTCCTAGGCTCAAATCTCCTTGTAAGTCCCACCGTGCGTGCCAAATTTGTTGGGGGTTTTCTTGGACGTGAAGGAGTTTGAGGGTTTGTAGGAGGAAAAGAAGAAGAACAAGCGACGAAATAACTCAGACAAGCTTCTGCAGAAACACCTTTGAACCTTTGAACCTTGAGTTTTTGATTACAATAGAAGGATTATACTATTTCATTTAATCCAAGTTAATACTCGGGGCGGGGTACAATTACAGTGAATGCTCAATCATAGAAGACTAATTATCTCAGAATCTCCCAGCAGCCGGCCTCTTCTGCACCAGTCCTTCACTTGCTTCCAGCTTCTCCTTGTGCACACCTTGCACTAAACCTCCACAAGCTGAGGGACTAATCTCATTCGGCCTGATCGCGGAGAGAGACTTCTTTTGGGATTGGTCCCCTGCTTCGCACTCTCTACACCTCCCTTAGCCTCACTTCTTGCACTCTTCCCCTTCTACAGTCGACACCCCAGTGACTCTTCACTTCTCCTTTTCTTCTTCTTGCTTCCAGTTTTTAAGAATAGCCTTTTGTCTCTCTTTTGTTGAGTCTGCCGGTTCGCGCACTCTAACTGTAATACAATCTTGGTGCCCTTTCAATGTCCCAAGATTGTCTTTTGAACTGGTCCTCAACGACTCACTCTTTGTCCTGTAGTGACTTTATAACAAGAGTGACTTTAAAATAAATTTTTTGATTGGGCGGTCCTATTTCCACCTTTGCGTGCGCGGCCTTCCATACCTTCACCTTTCCTTTTACTTCTTTACTTTTGCACCTTAAGATTTTAAATTCATCCTTTGAACTTTAAGAGAAAAAATACTTTGCACCCTTAGTTTCAACCGGTTAGGGCTCGACAACCATGTTTCATTGGAAATTCTCTGCATTTTCAGCCCTATTTGGCTGGAATTTTTCAGCCGTTTGAGCCTTAGTTGGCTGGTCTACATGGCCATAGTCAAGCACACCATTTTGGAACAAAGGCATGAGTGTATCGAACACATCTTGTGAGCTAACTGTTGGCTATTTTTTGCATTCAAGTAGAGGGAAAACTGAATTTTCAGAAAATACCACATCTCGACTCATAATAATTGTGTTTTTCAATGGATGGTATAAACGATATCCCTTACTTTCAGCACTATAACCAACAAATATACATTTCTTTGCCTTTTCATCAAGTTTGTGACGTTGTTGTGATGGCACAAGAGCATATGCCAAACAACCAAACACATGCATATGACTAACCATAGGCTTATGACCATTCCAAGTCTCATAAGGAGTGATGACTCTCAATGCTTTTGTTGGGTAGTGATTCAACACATAGTTTGCACACATGACCGCTTCCATCCAAAACTTATCATGAAGGTGCTTTCCTTAAACCATACATCATGCCATTTCAAGTAGAGTTCTATTTTTACGCTCGACAACACCATTTTGTTGAGGTGTATATGGTACCGTACATTGGTGTGAAATACCTCTTTCACGAAGAAAAGCATTAAACTCATGTGACATGTATTCACCACCACGATTCGTGCATAGAGTCAAAAGCTTTTGTGAAGAAAACTTTTCAGCCATAGCTAAAAATGCTTTGAAGCAATAAAATCCCTCATTCTTTGCTTTCATAGGATACACCCATGTATGCCGAGTAGCATCATCAATGAAGGTAACAAAATATACATGCTTCCCAAAAGATGGAGTCTTGACAGGACCACATACATCACTATGAACAAGCTGCAATTTTCTTGTAGTGGGTATGACTATCTTCTGAAAAAGAAGCACGATGCATTTTTCCAAGAATGCAACCTTCACATGCATGCTTTTCAATGGACTCAAGTGTAGGCAAGCCAATAACCATGTCCTACTTTTGCAAGTAAAGCAAACTATTGAAGTTTAAGTGACCAAAACGAGCATGCCAAAGCTCCATTTCAGCCATGGAAGAAGTATGAGCAACCAAGGCATTCGAGGCAGCCCTCTTGTATGTATCCATGTGACAAACCATTACATAATGTACCGGACATCACGATAACATCACCATTGCTAAAATCATGAACCATACACTTATCATCAAAAAAGTGTACATGAAGTCCAACTTTGGCAATCAACAGAATTGAAATTAAGTTCTTCTTGGTACCAGGCACACACAATGCATTTCTCAAGAGAATCACACCTCCATTCGTAGCTGTAAGCTCAATTTCTCCTACTCCAATGATAGGATAAGAGGCATTGTTTGCACACACCACATGTCCTCCTTTGGGTGCATCTTTCAAAGAGGCAAGAAATCTTTTTCATGATGTTATGTGATTTGAAGCACCACTATCAAAGAACCAATCTGAATCAGCCTCACTCACAACCATACATTTAGAATGCAAAGAACCATCATAATGACATGTAACAACACATGCTCAAAAATCTTGAGCCATGTAAGCTTCATCATTCTTTGCATTTGCTGAATTTTCACCAATAGACACGTCGAATTCCTTCTTCTTTTCATTGCGTTTAGCAAGCTTTATACACTCATCAATAGTATGACCAGCCTTTCGACAATATTTGCATCTCTTCTTCTTTTGCTAATCACCATCATTAGAGGAATGAGTGGAAGAGGAAGATTGAGGCTTTGGTTTTGATGAACCCAAAGCTGAACCATACTTGCTTTTCCCCTTTTATGAGATAGCAAGTGCTTGCGTTCGTTTAATCAAACCACTCCTATTCACTCTAGATTGCTCTTCTTGCAAAAGAAGAGACATAACCTCATCAAATGCATACATATTGGGATTCCCTTTTGCAACCAAACGGATTGTAGTAGCAAAGCTTTGAAAAGCTTCCGGTAATCCTTTCAACAATGTAAAAATGAGTGATGCATCCGGAATGATTTCATCTATGTTTGCCAATTGCTCTTTCAAGTCCTTGATTGTTGGTGCGAGGCAGTCAACAATTGAAGTTTTGAATTCAAGGATTTTAGAAAAGTTCAAGATATGAAGTATGAAGAAAGTACATGTTCAGAGAATGAAGATATGTATACACATGTACATTGATTTAGAGTTAGCTCACTTATACTTTTGTATGGTGATGAACTTGTACATATTTTCCTATATATACAAGGAAAAATGTCGGGGAAAATATGAGAGAGTGTGTGATAACAAGAATTGATGAGAATTAGAAGTTATTAGACACTTGTGAAGTGAGTAAGATAGCTCTCTCATCTAGATGTAAAACTTTTCAGTAATGAAGAAAAGTTGTGCCCGATTTTTCTGTGTGTTCTCCTTCTGTGCTTGATCATTTCAAGAATCCTTTTGTAGGTGTCTAATTGCATAGTTAACGAGTCTATGGTTAAAGTTTGAGAGCCTAATTGTAAACAAGCTGTGAGAATTATGAGTAGGAACATTCATATGTGAGGACATGTTGAGTGTCTTCTGAAACAGGTGCGATCCCGATGGTCAAAGAAATGGTCAGTTCTCAGTGCACAGTGTAACGTTTTGCACAAATGAGGAGTTAAAATCTAAGTTGAAAGGTAAGCCATCTATGGATAAAAGCAGTTGCATAAAGGGCTTTTTAATTTGGGAGAACCAAGCTTTAGAAGTTGCAGGTGTCAAAGTCGACTGTAAAGAACTATAGTTTTAGACATAGGTGACTTGCTAAGATCATTTCTCAAGATCTACTAAGTCTTTTGGAATGATTGAATTTGGAGGAGGTGTGCAAACTATAGAGGACACCTTGTGAAAAGTTTTATAAAAAACGTTACACATTTGACAAGTCGATGAGTGAGTTATGTGCAGCAGACTTTTTGTGTAGTCATCTTATTCACAACTTGTTCAAGATTTTGGTAGATGAGTATTGATCCTCCAAATTGGTGAAGGTTTTAAGTTATTCTTGAGGTGCTCTAATTTCAAGAATAACTTGTTCTTTATGAGATTAACACTCTCCATTAGTGTTACCAGAGCAGGAAGCATCAAAATTGAAGAAAGGAGGACCCCGAATGCTAGTCATAAAGAATTCAACAATTGAAGATCTAAAAGGTGAAAGCTTGAAAGCAAAGCTTGAGAAGAAGGTCAGAATATATCAAGGAAGACAAAAGGAGTCACATTCGAAGCGAAGGTAACCTTATTCCTCATAAAGCTTGAAGGATTTAATACACAGGTGAAGAAAGGATGGGAGATTCTCTTTAGATAGGGAAACTGGATAGAGAGAACTATCCAGCATGGTCAATGAGGATGGAAGCTCATCTTATGAGCAAAGACTTGATAGGTTATATCACAGGTGAAGAGGAAAAGCCTCAATTCAGAGATCCTAGTGTTCCAACTAGGGATGAGTTGTCAGATTTGAAGACTTGGATGAAGAGAGATGCTCAAGCTAGGAGCATTATCTATATGGGAGTTAATGACTACTTGATACCTCACATTAGAGGTCTTGAAAGTGCAAGTGATATATGGAATGCTTTGGAGGAGCACTTCCAAAACACCACAAAGTCAAGGAAGGGATCCTTATGGGCAGAGTTTACCACATTCAAGAAGAAGGCCTCTCAATCCATCTCAGATTATGTAACAAGGATGAAAGAGATTGCAGATGCATTAGGAGCAGTTGATGAAGATATTGAGGAGGATAAATTGGTAAGGCAAATCCTCACAGGTTTGAGAGGTGATGACAAATGGAAGCCATTCATTTTGTCTACTGAATTATCACTAGATCATTTTACACCTGATTTAAATCAGTTGCTAGGACACATGCTAACCTTTGAGCAGGATGTCAAAGGTGAAGGGGATAAAAGTGAAGGTCAAGCAATGTATTCAAAGGATAAGAAGAAGAATAGAAAATGGAAGCAACAAGCAAATGAAGATGAAGGTACAAGTAGCCAAGCTAACTTCCTAAGAGGAAGAGGAGGTGGCAAAGGCAGAGGAAGAGGTAGCAATAATAAAGATGGAGTCAAAGCTTGCTGGATTGTGGTAAGTCAAATCACTTAGCTCATGATTGTTGGCATAATACTCATAATAATGGTGGATATAATCAGAACTTTAATTCAAGAGGAAGAGGTGGCAGAAATCAAAGAGGTAATTTCAGAGGTAGAGGTAGTAGAGGTCATTTTGGAAGAAATGCAGGTAGAGGATTCCAAAGCCAAAAATACAACAATACCTACTACAATTATGCTTCAGATCAGGAGGATTCAACATTGATAATGAATGGAGCTTGTGAGAGGCAAAGTGAAGACCAAAGAGTCTTCTACATTGACTCAGGGTGTAGCAATCACCTGAGTGGCAGCATAGCTTTGATGACTGATTTGGACAATAAGCTAACTAATCATGTAGTTCAAACAGGTGACAATACAAAGCACAACGTGAAATCAATTGGATAAGTGAAGGCCAAGGATTGAAGTACTCTCTTTAGTAAGGTTTTGTATGTTCCTACAATTCCAAAGAATCTGATAAGTGTAGGACAAATTGTTGAAAAAGGTTATGAAGTTAGGTTCACTAATGAAAGAGTGGTTGTGGAAGACCCTAGCAATGGGTATAAACAAATTGTTTCAAGGAAGAAAGAAGGAAGATTTTTCACATTGAAGATTCAAGGTAACATTGGTCATGCCTTGTTCACATATGGAGGACATAAGATCTCTGAGCTAGATCTTTGGCACAAAAGGCTTGGACATTTCAATGAAAGAGGTATTAAAGATATCGTTAACAATGGTTCAGCACTTGGATTACCTATTGTTCTAGATCAACATATGACATAAAGATGTGAGGCATGTCAATTAGGTAAAGCTCATAAGCAATCTTATTCCAAGCATGGTTTTATGTATTGAGAGAAGCTTGAATTGGTACACACAGATGTGTGGGGACCATCAAAGCATTTTAGTATCAATGGTTCAAGGTATTATGTGATTTATGTTGATGGTGCTACCAGATGGATCGCTATCTATGTGATCAAAGATAAGTCAGAGGTATTCAATACATTCAAACATTATCATGTGTATGCAGAGAGAATTACAGATCAAAAGTTGAAGAGACTAAGGTTAGATGGAGGGGGAGAGTATTTCTCTAATGAGTTCAGTGATTACTTGTGGAATGCAGGTATAAAAAGGGAAATTACTTGTAGGTACTCTCCTCAACAAAATGGTGTAGCAAAAAGGAGGAATAGAACTCTTTTTGAGTTTGCAAGATCCATGATGAAGGAGGAAAATTGCCCAAATTGTTTGTGGGTTGAGGCTGTAAATATAGCCACATATTTGGTCAATAGATTACCATGTAAAGCTTTGCAGGGTATGAGACCATATGAAGCATGGTGGGTAAGAGACCTACTCCAGATCATTGCAAAGTATTTGGATGTTTGGCATATGCATATGTGCCATCTCAATTAAGACACAAATTGGAACCTAAAGCTGAAAAGTATGTGTTCATTGGATATGATGATAAGCAGATGGGATATAGGTTGTGGAGTCCATCCACAAAACAATTCCTTGTGTCAAAGGATGTTACATTTGATGAGCAAGGTACTTGGTATGCCGGTACAATCAATATTCATGCAGGTGATGAAGAATCTGTGACTCAAAAGAAAGGTAAATCAAAGGTTCAAATATTTGATGAAGAAGAGAATAATGAAGTACAGGTTGAAGTTGAAGAAGTGCCAAGGTTTGATCCAGAATGTGATGAACCAGAAACCTCAAGAAGTGGAGAACTCAGAAGGTCATCAAGACACAAATGGCAACCTACAAGGTATAGCTATGACACTTCTTTTTTGGCTACCAAAGATTATGCTTATATGATAAAGGCAGATGAAGATCCTTCTACATATGAAGAGGTAAAAGGTAAGGAAAATTGGGAGAAAGCTATGCAGGAAGAGTATGATGCATTGATGGAGAATGAAACATGGGATTTGGTTCGTAAACAAATAGTCAGAAGATCATTGGATGCAAATGGGTCTACAAGACAAAGAGGTTTGCAGATGGACGTGTGTCTAGATATAAAGCTAGACTTGTTGTGAAAGGGTTTGCTCAGACATATGGTATAGATTATGATGAGACTTATAGTCTTGTGGCAAAGATGACAACCATCAGGACACTCATAGCTATTGCTGCATGTAAAGGTTGGAAATTATGTCAATTAGATGTGAAGAATGCTTTTCTAAATGGTTACATTTCAGATGATGTTTTCATGGAGCAACCACAAGGATTCATGTATGTAAGCTCAAGAGAGCTTTGTATGGTTTGAAGCAGGCCCCAAGGGCATGGAGTTATAGACTTGTGAAGTTCTTGAAGGAACTTGGTTTTCAAGTATCTAAAGCAGATAGTAGCTTGCTTGTCAAAGCAAGTGATGATGGGTTCATTTACATGTGCATATATGTTGATGATATAATTCTTACAGGTATAGATGAGAAAGGCATTCAAAGTCTAAAGAAGGAAATGGAGAAAGAGTTCAAGATTAGGGACTTGGGAGACTTGTCATATTTCTTGGGCATGGAGATCTCATACACTCAACATGGAGTATATGTAACTCAAGAAAGGTATTTGAAAAACTTGTTGATCAAGTTTAAAATGGATGATTGCAGGGTAGCACCTACTCCAATGGAGGTGAATCACAAATTGAGCAAATATGGAGGAGAAGAATTCAAGGACATGAAGCTATATCAAAGTTTGGTTGGTAATCTGATCTATGCTACATTAACTAGGCCTGACTTGTCATATGCAGTTGGAGTATTATCTCAATTCATGCATTGTCCTAGGAAAGAACATTGGGTTGCAGGACAATGAGTGTTGAGGTACATTAAGGGTACACTCAAAGAAGGTTTGTATTATGGTTTTACATCAGATACAAACATCAAGATATATAGTGATACAGATTGGGCAGGTCATCTTGATGATAGGAGATCAACTTATGGATACTTGTGTTATGTGGGAGATAAGTTAATTTCTTGGTGTTCAAAGAAGAAACACACAGTTGCTTTATCATCCATAGAGGCCGAGTACAAAGGTATGGTGGAAGCTGCAAAGGAAGTGATATGGCTTAAGACTCTTATGAAGAGTTTTGACATCATTCAGAGTACACCCACTATTCATGGAGATAAGATGAGTTCATTGTATTTAGCTGCTAATCCTGTTTTTCATGCCAGGACTAAACACATTGAGATTCAGTATCATTTTCTAAGAGAGAAGGTGATGGATAAGGAGATTGAAGTTATACATACTTCAACAAAAGATCAAATAGCTGATATGCTAATCAAAAGCTTGGATTGACCAAAGCTACAAAGATTCAAAGACATGGCAGGTATAAAGAAGATAGAGAAAACCTCGATTGATGATTGAGGGGGAGCTGTTGGTGCAAGGCAATCAACAATTGAAGTTTTGATGAAGTTTTGAAGTCAAGGATTGAAGAGAAGATCAAGATATGAAGTATGAAGAAAGTACATGTTCAGAGAATGAAGATGTGTATACATATGTACATTGATTTAGAGTTAGCTCACTTATACTTTTGTATGGTGATGAACTTGTACATATTTGCCTATATATACAAGGAAAAATGTCGGGGCAAATATGAGAGAGTGTGTGATAACAAGAATTGATGAGAATTAGAAGTTATTAGACACTTGTGAAGTGAGTAAGATAGCTCTCTCATCCAAATGTAAAACTTTTCAGTAATGAAGAAAAGTTGCACCCGATTTTTCTGTGTGTTCTCCTTCTGTGCTTGATCATTTCAAGAATCCTTTTGTAGGTGTCTAACTCCATAGTTAATGAGTCTACGGTTAATTTTTGAGAGCCTAATAGTAAATAGGTTGTGAGAATTATGAGTAGGAACATTCATATGTGAGGAAGTGTTGAGTGTCTTTTGAAACAGTCGCAATCCCGATGGTCAAAGAAATGGTCAGTTCTCAGTGCACAGTGTAAAGTTTTGCACAAGTGAGGTGTCAAAATATAACTTGTAAGGCAAGCCATCTATGGCTAAAAGAATTTGCATAAATGGGTTCTACTTTGGGAGAACGAAACTTTAGAAGTTGCAGGTGTCAAAGTCGAGTGTAAAGAACTATAGTTTTAGACATAGGTGACTTGCTAAGATCATTTCTCAAGATCTACTGAGTCTTTTGGAATGATTTAACTTGGAGGAGGTGTGCAAAGTATAGCCAACACCTTGTGCAAAGTTTTATAAAAAACTTTACACATTTGACAAGTCGATGAGTGAGTTATGTGCAATAGACTTTCTGTGTAGTCATCTTATTCACAGTTTGTTCAAGATTTTGGTAGATGAGTATTGATCCTCCAAATTGGTGAAGGTTTTAAGTTATTCTTGATATAGAGGTGCTCTAATTTCAAGAATAACGTGTTTTTTTGGAGATTAACACTCTCCATCATTGATGCATGTCACATACACATCCACCGACTCATTTTCAGCCATACATACATCCTCAAGTTGCTTCCTCAAGTATGCAACACGTGCTTCATTATGCATGGCATACAAAGAAGCAAGAGTATCCCATGCCTATCATGATGTAGAACATGACCGAATGTGTGGAACTATATGACGCTTCATAGAAAGCACAATCAATGCATGAGCTTGAGCATCTTTTCCATCCCATCTAAGCTGCTCATGTGTAGGTGGAGAAGGAGAAACCATTGTACTCGAAGAAGAAGCTCCATCTATGATAGTAGATTGTGAAGTAGAAGAACCTGCGGATCTTTGATCTACATCTACCACTATGTTCCAAAGTTGTTTAGCAACAAGAAAATGTTTCATCATGTAAGATCACATTAGATAGTTGGTCCCATCAAGCTTATCTTCAGCTTCAAGCATGCCAAACAAGTCATTGATGCCCTCCATTTCACAAAAGAACAAGAATGTGACAAAATCTTCACTTCGACGAAAGCTGAAATGAGTGTTGAAATTTCAGCTCACAAACCGTCACTTTGATGGCAATTTTGACTACATGAATGGCTTTGAAATGGGGGTAAAACCCCAGTGCACCTAGTGGAAATGTTTCTTGGCTGCTGGAATTCACAGTTCTATGCTTCAAACTCAATTTGCATTATTAAAAGTGTGTGTGCGCTGTGACGCGAAAAATCGAAACTTCAGAAGGAGCTGAACCTGCTCTGATACCACTGTTGGGTGTGTGTAGAAGTGCGAGCGACACACGAGAAAAATAGACAAGGAGCACAAATGGAGCAAGACACACAGAGAAGATGATGGCTAGAATAGCTCTCTCTATTGACGATGAACTGAACATAAGTAAGAGATGAATAATATCCCTAAGTACAAAGTACCACAACATATGAGAGTATCAAGTATGTGGTAACATGGGGAAAAAAACTCTAGCCAACACTAGAGTAAAAAGTGCCCATGTATAGGGAAAAGGTTCACATCAAAGCTTCTCGAGGAACACATAAGTGTAATACTTCTTTATCCCATCTGCATCATTTCCTATAAGTATAATATCATCCACATACACACACAAATAGATGACTTCAGAATTACTCTTTTTGATGAAGATTGATGGATCTGCCTTGCTAGGTTGAAATCCTTTATCTTGCAAGAATGAAACAAGCCTGTGATTCCAAGCCCTTGGGGCTTGTTTGATTCCATATAGAGCTTTATTAAGCTTACACACATAATCAAGAGGTACTTGATCCTCAAAACTAGGTGGTTGTTCCATATAGATCTCTTCTATTATCCATCCATTAAGAAAGGCATTTTTTACATCAAATTGAAGTATCTTCCAATTCTTGGAAGAAGCAATACTAAGTAGGACTCTAATTGTTGGCATCTTTGCCACAAGAGAGAAGGTCTCCTCATAATCAATTCCCTAATTTGTGCAAAGCCTTTTGCCACAAGCCTTGCCTTATACCTGTCAATGGAGCCATTTGAGTTCTTCATCAACTTGTAGATCCATCTTGAGCCTATCTGTTAGCTGTATATATTGTTGTTTTTTTTGCACCAACGTACTTTCATTTGCAGAGTAGCTGTTTCATTTTAGGAGATTTTGCAAGGGAAATGTAGAATCATTCAGGCATCTATCTCTAGGGGATCTACTATTTTGGAAGAGGGAAGAAGGTGTGCCGGCCATCTCTGAGATCATGTCATGGAGCAGTACAACACGAGTGCCAAGGAAAGAGGACTGTGCAGGAGAGCTCCTAATATTAGGTGCTCTTCTGGAAAGTCGACTCACCGCCCTCAGAATGTAGAGGGAGAGTTTTATGTTGACCGGAGCTGTATAGATTGTGATGTATGCAGATGGATGGCACCGAATTCCTTCAAGAGAGTGGACGGTCAGTCTGCTGTTTATAAACAACCCAAGGACCCGAGGGAAAGGTTGGCTGCATTGTAGGTGCTTTTGTCATTTCCAACTGCGTCTATCCGTACAGAAACTCCACCATCAGACATACTTGAAGCGCATGCTACATTCCGCATCCCCATAAATGAAGAATCGATTCCTGGGGTTTATCAATGTGGATACCATTCAGAAAAGTCATTTGCGTCTTCCTCTAATTTCATAAAAAGGACGGGTGGTAATATACTTGTTGACAGTCCTCGGTACTCAAAACATTTAGCTCATAATCTTCAAAATCTTGGGGAAGTTGACTATATATTCCTCACTCATAAGAATGATGTAGCAGACCACAACCTTTGGCAAAAGCACTTTAAGTGTCCTCGGATTATTCATGAACTAGCAGACACAGCGAATGTAGAAATAAAGCTGAAGGGGAGTGGGGTGTCAGGGGGGTTAGAGAGAGTGGGTGAGTAAAGGAAAAAAAGGGGGGAAGATAAAAGTCTTTTGTTTTTAGCTCTCTCCGCTCTCTCTCAGGTCGCCCCCTCATTTTTTTCTTCTCGTTTTTACAGGTATGGGAGCGTACAGCAGCTCAGGGGGGGTCGATGCTAATTTTGGCTGACACAGTAAAGAGGGGGTGGAGGCAACAACTTAGCGGGGGTTCTGTGGACTTGTTGGGGAGAAGAAGCGGGCTCGGAGTACCCTAGGTCATTCTCTGTGTATATTCGGAGGGGGAGTGGATCTCTTCTGTTGATGGGAAGCGAGAGAGGGTTTGGCGAGTGTGTTTTGTTGTTCATGAGAAGCTGCAGGTGGTTCGTGTAGCTTACTAAGGAATACAGAGGGGAACGGGGGCTGCCCAAGTTTTTTGTTGCCTCTTCCTTCGTCAGCTGTGGGATACACACAGAGTATCGAGGGGAGATGGTCGAAGAAAGGGGAAACTTGGTATCTATACAGGTGACAAAGGAAGAGCATAGAAGTCACAGAGGGGGTAACAATACTGCTTAAGTCCTCGGTGAAGGGTGTCGTGGATGTTCGATCAAAGGAAATCAGCAGTGAGAAATGATCGCGAAGGGGTGTCAGCTTATGTGTGCCAAGGGATTGAAGAATGTGAGGAAAGAAGCAGACCATCGCCGAGCCATATATTCAAGAGTTTTTTTGGCTTCGTGACTTGCTGGAATGGGGGGTTGCATCATCATTTGGAAGGAGTTAGGAGGCTAGATTGATGAGGGAATGAGTGCTACTAGAGGCTAAACATTTTGACCTGAAAGAAATCTTCCTGAAGATCGCTTCTGGGGTGCTTATGCGCTGAGAAGGGAATGTCACGGAAGCACATTGCAAGGATCATATTTATTTTGTGCTACCCAAGAGGACACAGTATCCTTTGAGGATGGATCCTACGAGTCAAATCAGATAAAGCACCACAGGCACAAAGAGAAGAGATATGCAATCCTTGTGCTTGCAAAGAGATGAGAGGATTGGGTATAAGCAGTTGACCGAGTGCATATGCAAAGAAAAGCTTCTTACCACCACCCATGGAAGAGTCTCAGCACATTGTCCATAGCGCATGAAGGAGTGCTGGTAATGGTTTGGGAAGAGACTAGCATGTTGTTGGAGGAAAGCGAGATTTTGGAATTAAGCTGCATGTTCTCTGACATGTTGTTGGAGGAAAGCGAGATTTTGGAATTAAGCTGCATGTTCTCTGACAGTGTGCATGGACTAAAGCAATTTGCTGAAAGCGCGAAGGTACAATGTCTGTCTCCTGATTCGTGATGAATCGATTTGCACACACCTAAAACTTAATTGAATTTGTTGTTGCAATGAGATTATGCAACTTTTCCTTAGCATCAAAGTTTTCTGCACTATTGCATCCGTGAAATGGAAAACCCTGAGGTTCTGTTTTTTATGAATTCCAAAACTTGTTGTTGATCCTTGATGTGAAGAAACAAATAATCCTTGAACATATGTTTGTTTTTCATAGTGCTTGCACAATGCGAAGGAATTGTGGACTTCTTGCTACACTAAATTTTTCTTTGGAACTCTGAATGCTATTGTTTATGCATGTGATTCTGACAGGCGCAGGAGTGTGAATATGAAGGGGGGGATGCCTTTTGATTTGTTGAACTTGAACTCATGGTGATTATGTATCAACATGAAATTCGACTTCTGAATGACATGACATATGTTTAACAAGGGGATCCGCTCAATCTGATGATTGCAAAAACTATAAGAGCTACTTCCTTTCCCTACATCAACAAGCCAACAGATTTTGATTCTTGAATTTTGTTCCAGATTTGTATACTAACTAAATGGCCTAGTGGGTTGAATTACGGATTCTTTGATGAGGATCGACTTCCAAGAGTGGGGAAATGCATGATAAAGTTTCTTAGTTACATAAAGTTGGTGAGTGAGAGCATTAAGTACTGCTTCCTATTTGAGGAGGTTTGATGGAGGAAGTTGCTACATTCTTTTCCTTTTAGGATGAAAACTTTGCAAACTCAATGTGAAAGGCAATAAGAATGGATGCTAATCTAGTATGAATTCGCTTCAGATGAAGTAAATGAATTGCTTATACATAAGTATATGTTGGCATTGCTGAACCGTAAATGAAACACATGGCTTTAAGCATGAGAATCTCAAAAAGATGTTGCAAGAGTTATTTGAGCCATGTACGGTGTGTTTGTTTGTGAATAGTTACATTGGGAGTTAACGAGGGTTTGCGGTGTGAGTATTTATAATCATGGGTGAATGAGTGCCTCTATGGCTTTATGTTAAAGGATTACACACCAGTAACTCTATCTAGGTGTGTGTGTGAGTGAAAGAGAGTATGTGATAGTGAGAAAAAGAGGGTAGAGTGTGTGTATGAGTGTACATGAGAAAGTGAGTGAGTGGATGTATGCATGTGTGCAAGTGTGTTAGGAGTGCATGTGTAGAAGAGAGCCCGTTAAGGAATAGAAGAGTGCGCGCGAGAGAAGGGAAGGCAAAAAGGAAAAGAGGTGGGGAAGTGGAAATGTGAGCAAGCACACACACGGGTATGAGGGGGTGTGTGAAAGAAGGGAAAAGAGGAGTAAGAGTGAAGGAGTGAGAGAGTGCATCATATCGAGAGGGAAAAAAGGAAATAGAGAGAGAATGTGTGCTAGTTAGAGGAAGAGGAAAGGCATGTACTAGAGAGTGCATGGTTTGGTGAGATTGGGTGAGCTTGTGAGGAGGTGAGCGTGAGATTGTAAGGGGAAGTACACGAGGAGGTGTGTGAAATAAGGGAAAAGAGGAGTGTAGGTGAAGGCGTAGGAAGTAGTAAGAGAAGTTAGAGATAAGGGGGAGGATAAAAGAGAGAGAAGTAGAAGGTGAGGAATAAGCACAAAAGACCACTGCATATGGGACCATAAACAGAACTGTCCAGTCAAAGAAAACAATAGGACCAAGATCAAAGCAGGCAATAGGACCAAGAAATAAGTTAATGAGATCGGGAACGTGAACCACATTAGTCAAATTGTTGGCTTGCGGATAAAATAAATCTAACAAGTTACGAGAAATTGCATAGAGATAGCTAGATATAGGTGCAATCATTTGCACATTTTACGGGCTTAAGACCTTATCCACTATCACTTTCATCGATGAAGACTTGGTAACTAATTCCCAAGTGTTATTTTCCTCAAGAGCTTCAATTTCTTCTTCCATTGCTTGGCTCCACTCTGATTTCTTCTTTGCTTCCTCAAATGTTGAGGGTCTCTCTTGATTTATATCATGTGCTAGATATATTGAATGTTTAGTAACTAGAGAAGTATCCAACCCATACCTCTCATTTTCTTTTCTCCCTCATGGACCTACTCGTGACCCATAATGACTAATGGGTGAATGTAGTAGTGCATGGGTTGAAAAAAGAATGTGCCTTGTGCACGACCTTGTAATGTGGCCCTATGCATGCTTACTTTGGGAATGCATTGGAAGAAATATGGTGCAAGAAGTTGGGTCTTGAGCTAAGTGCTCAAGGGTGTGCTGATGAAGAGTTTTCCTAATCTATCATGGTTATGGTGTTGCCAAAGTAGAAAATTCTTACCATGGTGAAAGGTCTCTCGACATTCATCTCTTTGTGTTGTAATCCCATCATGATTTCTGACCATTGGCTTCTCTTTCGGTGCTGACAGATGCCCTTTTTGATCATTAATTGATGTGATTATTTGAGGGCCTGGTCTTGTTTCTTCTTCGTGCTTTTTATCCCTTTTTTTGGTTTTTTTTTTGGAACAATTGCATAAAACAAGAAGAAAGAGGTTAGTATCAAGAAAATATATTACATATGCCAAGTGTGTCTCATGTGTCTGGGATTTCTCAACTGTGTCTATGCACGTCCATGTAATGTGGCCCTATATTAATGCATACTTTGGAAATGCATGACCTGAGTGGTGCAAGAGACAAGGTTATGCCAAAGGCACATGGTTGTTGTATGTTGAGGCTTTCAATGTTCTTGCAGATGTTGATGCAACCTTTGTTGGAGGTATCCATTGGATTTCAAAATGATGAATGGTCATTCCTCCCTACATGGATCCATTTGTGAATAGTGGATGGTTGTGTACCGATCACTTTTGCCCTTTTCATCTTCGGTTGGTTTCTTACATTTTGTGTCCTTCGTGGTTGGCTCTTTGGTTCTGTGGGTGCTACTAGTGCTTTTGGCTTCCACACCCATGTCCTTGATGATTTTCTTCTTACTATTGCCGAAGAGGTGAATTGATCTTCTTTTGATCTTAGTGTTTGGTTCTCACATTTTCTTCTTTGTGGCTTCTTCGTTGAGACTTTTCTCATGTGGGAGAGCATAGGTTGTTGTGTGTGTAAGATCTTCTTGGGTACCCACATGTGTAATTCTCCTTGTTGAGCTGCAGCTAATTTCTTAGGCAACCAAATTTGTAGGATACTTTGTGGTGGAGCTTGATTGGCCTAGTTCGTTGGGAGTCTTTAAGGCCACATTGGTGGTTGCTCTTCTCGTTTTACCCAGATCTCCTTCATGCATGCCTAAAACTACCTTTTTCTTGAATTCTCTTTTTCATTTTGATACATCAGTTTGCTTATTCTATTTGACTTGCCTCTTTGGTTGAATTGTTGTGATTGCAATAGTGTTTGAAAAAGAAGAGATGTATGCTCGCCTTTGAACCTATTCTTCCATGATTGAATCCTTCTGGATCATAGAGCTTTTGGCACATAAAACATCTTCGATGCTAAGATTAGCAGCTTAGAAGAACTAAGAGAATGTGTGCTACTTGGATTTGTGCCCATGCAATTCTCTAATTCTAACGTAATGAAATTTTCATGTACCCAAACTTGAAGAAGTTGGCTTTTGAGATTTATGTTGATTGCATGGTACAAAATCCAACCTTGACCAAAGACAAGTGGTTCTATAAGGTCCTCATCTTCACATACTAGCATTTTGACTATCATTGGGACATCTTGAAGGTAGATACGAAGCTCCACCTCACCCAAACAAGGGGTTTCCACACCTCCCAACCCTATGAGATAGGCCTCAATGGGATTGATGTCCAATTGAAGATCTTGGCAGTATGAGAGTCTGACTGCGCGATTTGCTGCACCTGAGTCAACCAACGCTCTCACCGTCCTTATATTCTTTCCTTGTCCTATCTCTATGGTCACAAAGGGATGTCGATCAACTATTTGAGAAGCAATTGTACTTGATGTTTGACACATGGACATGTGATATCGTGGAGCTTTAGGATTGACATATAGGCCTAGTCGCCTTAACTTATTTCTCCTAATGCGCTCTCTGGCCTCTGCTTGTGCTTCTTCTCCAAATCGCAACTCTTCTTTTTTTTGCTTCTTAGCAGTGTTGAGTCATGTGAGCATATCCTCTGTAAGAGGTTCTTGATATAGCTTGACTCTACATCCACTTATATAGTTTGGAAAGATGTCACCTTCTAAAGTGGCCAATTGAACTACACCACTAGTGGAAATTCTATTAACAATCATGGGTCCATATCCTCTTTTCTCCAATTTACAAGCATGTTGCTTTAGTGTATACACCAGCACTAGATCTCCTTCTTTCAATCCTTTATCCTTGATGTGTGCAGCAAAGTATGCCTTTTGTCTTTTCTTTGCAGCATAGATGCCTACTACTACTCGTAGCCTTGTCTCACCTAAGCATTCTAGATCAAAGATCCTAAAGGACAACTCGTGTCCATTCCACTCATGCTCTTGTGCTACTTTTAAAGATGGGACTAGGAAGTCCAATGGTAGCACAACATTCTGCCCGAAGATCATCTCAAATGGGGTGGCATTGAGTACCATTTTATAGGCAACTCGGTAAGCCCAAACAACATGATGAAGTTGTGTATCGCAATCAGAGCATTTATTATTAATCAGTTTTGTCAATACATTGCAGAGGATCTTATTTGTGCTCTCGAATTGTCCATTAGCTTATGGATGATAGGGGGCTGACTTCTTATGTATCACCAAGAATTCTTGGAGAAGGTTTTCAATGACTTCATTCAAGAAGTGCATACCTCTATCACTTAATAACTCTATTGGTAACCCGTATCTGGTGAACACGTTTTTGAATAAGAATTTAGCTGTCATTTGAGCATCATTCTTTGTCATGGCCTTTACTTTGACCCACTTTGTAAGGTAATTTGTAGCTACAATAATGTACTCTACATGGGAGTTTCTAGCTAGGGGGTTAATAGGACCAACAAAGTCTATACCCCACTTTGAAAATGCACATCCTCCCATCATTGCCCTCAAAGGCATCTCATCTTTTCTAATTGGATTCACATAGGTATTTGCATCCATATGAAGAGTGGGCCACCAAAGTCGTGAGAATAGAATGGTCTTAATTACTCGGTCAGGACCGAATTGTCCACCTGCAACACCACTATGTGTAGTTTCTAATACTTTCAAATAATCTGATTCATGAACGCACAATCTTAAGTAACCATCTTTGCCTCTTCAGTATAGGTTTTCTCCTACTAAGGCATAGTCCTGAGCCTCTTGCTCCATGATCGTTTTCATGCAAGAGTAGCCTCACTAGGTAATGTTCCCGATCTCATAAGTTCTACCAATGGAGCACTCCAATCTAGAATTAATGCACATGATAAAGGGTAGCATGTTCCATTGGGGGCCTCTCTTTGCAAATTGGACAATTCTTTATCCACTCATGTATTTCTTTGTCCATACTAGGCCAATACACTCCTAAACGTTTCAGATTCTACAATGTTCGTTGTTTAGAATAGTGATTTCCTAGCTATGTTCATCATCCTTGACACAACAAGCTAGTACACCCTCTGTATCTTGTTTGTACATACTTCCTGCTAACATTTGGTATCTTTGTGATTTTACAATTCCATCTTTGTTTGTTTTCACATTCTTATTTGCTGGTTCGAAGGTTAGGACAGGTACCAACTTATTTGCCCATTTAGGAACTACTTCTAGATTGAATAGATAAGCGTCTGACAATTCATTAATGTAATTAGAAACGATGCACATCGAAAGGATGTAGCGTAATGCCTGTATCTTTTTGGATAATGAAAAGTGTGGAAGCAAATTCGTGGGAAGCAAGACGTCGGACTGTGGGTCTGTGCGGTGCACCGGTGGAGTGCTTCAGAGCAAGTTTTATTTAAAATTGGTGTATTGACTTTCTATTGCTCTGAGTATTTAGTTATTTTAGTGATCTTGTCTGTATGATACTTTGTTGATGAAGATATGAATTCAATTGTGATTGCGTGTAATTCGCTGGTGAAGAATCTGTGTTATTCTACATTAAGGAATGTCACAACTTTATCACGGTGATGTAATACAAATGCTGTTAGGAAGTCTGGCAGTAAAATTGTTTAATCGCAAGTTTGTTGGTGGAGAGTCAGAGTAACGTGATCAGTAAACTCGACGCAATGAATGTTCCTTTGGGAAAATAATTATAGGGCCTCTATAATACATACCCCTGACCATCCCAAGAACCCTGTAATTGGTTAATTCCTAATAGACTTTAACAACCACTACTAAGGTAAATTCTTCTAATGAAAGGGAACCTCCATTTAGAAGACTAGCTCATCCTATAATGTGCTACAGATGTGGCAAATATGGGCATTTTCAAAGGAAATGCATCCTCCTAGGAGGGCTTCCACCTTGAAAGTATTTCTCGGATACAATGGATCATTATTCAAAGGATTGTCCTAAGCAGGAGAATTCTACAAGTGAATTAGCTCCATCCTACCAAGTCAATTTTATCTCCATCAATAAGGCGAAGCAACACACAATTCATTCAAGTAAGAGAGAAGAGAGCAACACTCTTAATTGTCGAGGTATCCGATCTACTCCTGTACACTCACTTTGAAGTTGTGCAATTTTTTAAAAATAGTCCACTTAAAAATGGTCAACTTTTTGAAGTTGACTTATATTCCCATAATAGCCCAATTTAAGAAAATGGATGATTTTTTGAAGTCGACCCATTTTCTTAGATTAGTGCCACTCCACTAAGTGATCTTGGTCAACTTCGTGGAGATGTTTCCCTACACAACTATGTTCCAGAAAGGGAAACCCCAAGTTATGCTTCGGAGTTTAAACCTGTTTCACAATAGAGAGAAGAAAAAAAATCAAGAACCCAATGCCAACCCATTCTTCAACCCAAGTAGAGAAGCTAAATTGGTTGCATTGCAAGGAATGGATCAAGAACAAGGGGTGCAAATTAGAGCTCAGAAAAAGAAATCAGAGGTAAGGATCTTGCAAGAAAAAGACTTAGGTACGAAAAATTCTAAAGTTTTTCAGGAAATAGATAGGGCTTTTGAAGAGACAATGAAGGAACTTCATTCAACTAATGAGCCTTCTCTACCTTCATCAATACCGTCCATCATCAAACTTGAGGAGATATTAAGGAACACCTTCTAGCAGGTATCATTGTATGATCTATTAAGATTGGATGAAAGATTTAGAAGTGAAGTTATAAGGATCATAGAGAATTGTCTTCTCCAACTATGCTTGCAATAAGTGACGGGCACACTCCAACGATTCAGATGAAATCTTCAATTTTTTATAACTTCACAAAGGTATCAACAAACTCTCTAACTGACTTCAGGAGTCCATGTTTATCAGTCACCATATGTGGAAAGACTATGAATGGAGTAATAATTGATGGTGGTTTAGGCATAAATCTCATGCCAAATTTTACCCTTAAATTACTAGGACTCCAACTTTCAAGTGAAGCAAATTTCACAATAATCTTGGCTCACCAAAGTCGAGTTAAACTTCTTGGTATTGTAGAAAAGGTACCTATAGAGATGGAGGTTCTTACCTTCTCTTTAGATTTTGTGGTGTTAAATCTATTGCACGTCAATGGAGGCTGTCCTCTACTCATACGGAGGCCTAGCTAAGGCACATTCAAGCCATGCATGATTGGGGAATTGATATCATTCTAGTTAACCTACCAATGCAAGTTACAGAAACAAGTACATTTAGATCAGAGAGGGTCTCATGGAGGTAATGCTCATTCTTTCACTATTCTTGAAGAACAAGACATTCTTGTCATGGAAGCATGTAATGAAATTGAAATAAACAATGATCAAGATCTTTTGGAATGGATGGAAGCATGTACATGATATGGTGTATCTATTTGTGAAGGGGAGTCTGAACATGTAGAAACTCTCAAGCTTGGAGATCCGATCATGGACTTCAGGAGGGGAAAGAAAGCAATTTTGAAAGATTTGGCCCATCTTGGGAAAGGAAAGGAGAAAAGCTCAAACATAAGCCTCATCGAATAATTGAAATTTATAGGGCTAAACTCTATGTAAAGTAGTTACTTATATGAATATACAAGCTCAAACATAAGCCTGATGGAATAGTTGACATGTATAAGGCTAGGCTTATTGCAAAAGGTTATGATCAAGAGAGATGCATTGATTTTGATGAGACCTTTGGACCCACATGTGGAATGACCACCATTCGTAGCATCTTTGTACTTGTAGCTTAGAGTCATGGTTGGAATGTACATCAATTGGATATTCAAACTACATTTTTGAATGGCGAATTACATGAAGTGTATGTATTTCAACCTCATGGTTGTGTAGAAAGGGTACAAAAACAAAGTGTGCAGGTTGAATAGGTCATTATATGGTTTGAAGCAAGCACCATGTGCTTGGTATGAAAAGATACATGCCTACTTGATTGCACATGGTTTTGGGAATAGTCCAACTGAGAGCATCTTATCCGTTATGCATGTAGATGATGTACTTTTGATCATTGTTTTGTATATTGATGACATGGTGCTCACTGGTCCTAATGAGAAACATATTGCTAAATGTAAGGCTGATTTGCATGCCTCTTTTAAGCTGTCATATTTGGGGCATTTGCATCATTATTTTGGCATTTAATTTATGCAAGTTGATGGGGGAATAACTTTGTGTCAAACAAAACATATTGACACATTATTGCAGCATTTTGGCCTTGAATATTGCAAAACTATTGCCAATCCTATGGAAACATGTTTACCATTGAGTATTCATGATGTTGCAGATGCATTTGATGTTGTTTCCTATTAACAGACCGTTGGATGCTTGATTGCTTATGCATAACTCAACTTGATATTTAGTTTGTTGTCTCTCAGATGATTAGGCTTATGCATTGCCTAAGTGTAAGCAATGGTAGGCTATTAAGCACATGTTCCAATGTTTGAGTGGTACTTGGCTACTTTGATTGTTTTATTCCAAGAGGCATCAATACTACCACATTTACATGATTTTTTTGACTCAAACTAGGTTGGTTGCAATGACATTTTTGTGTCCACTAATGGTTTTCGCTTCATGCTTAGTAGCTCATGCATATATTGGTTGATCAAGAAGCAACCTATTCTAGTTGTGAGGCTGAGTATAGGACATCTTTCACAATGATTGTTGAGTGTGTGTGGCTCAGATGCCTTTCGGCTAATTTGGGTGTTGGTCAATCTTGTGCCACCACCGTCTTTAGTGATAGTCAGAGTGCATTGGTAGTTCTGAGGAACCATGTATTCCCATCAACATTCTTTCCTTTACCATTAGCATTCTTTAATGGAGAGTAGTCTTTCTTCATATGTCCTTCATTATGACATAATGACTCTTCATATCCCTCTTCCTTGATTTACTTCTACTCTTATGCAATTGACCATTCTTTTCCTTGTGCTTGCTTTTGTCACATTACTGATTCTCTCCTTGGTAAGAGTCAAGAATATTATATGCATCCCTACTCTAAGTGTCAACCATAGACTTTATACAGATGTCCTCACTCAAGAGTGCTCCACATATGTCCTCATATACCAATCTACCACCAGGAGACTATTGTTAGTAGCTATGCAAAATGTATCCCAAAATGATGGCAAGGTGCATAGCAAAAAGATTGCTTTCATCCATATCCATTTTTGGAGCTTGTAACTGAGAGAATAAAGCATCAATATTATTTAGATAAGCAACAACACTATATCCTTCCTTCATGCAAAGGCCATATAGCTTTTTCATAAGATACACATTATTTGATGTTATTTCTTTCTCATATGTATTGCACAATGTCTTCCAAAGCTCCTATCAACTTTCAAATCCAATACAAAGAGGTAAAAATTATCTACTAGGTGCAATTGAATGATACACCTAGCCATTTCATCCAATGCCTCCTTTGAGAAATCAGCACATATTTAATCTTATTCTTCCATAGAGCAAAGTCTCTGCAATCAAATTTTCGAATCTTGAAATGGTATGTGCCTTGCACGTTATATTTCCTCTTGGGAACACTATTAGTAGGAGCTCGTCAACTACATGATCCTGAGATCTCTCCACTACATAAAACCCTTTAACCAAAAGAAGCAAACTAGGCTTATCAAGGACCTATGAACAGCTAGCATATATATGCTATGGTGATGCTAGGTAAGTCTTCCACATACATCAGCAAAAATTCAACAACATTTGGGTTTCCTGAGTTATGAAAACCTCACCACAACCCTCTTTATCAATCTCAAAGGCTTTATGCAAAAACTTAACTCTTACATCAATGAACACATGGACATACATAAGCGGTATCCACAAAAGCATAGATAGTGTATATGTGGTTAGTGTGTGCAATGAAACTTCATTCAAAGGCTGAATTTACAGCCCAAACACTAGCCAAAAGCACTTAAAAGTTTCTATCAACTTTGTTCTTTAAACCCAAAAAATTGGATAAGCGTGTGGTGGTCTCTCCTTCCACAATTGAAAGCCTTCCAAGAAAACTATAAGAAGACTCAAATGCTGAAAATTCAGGTATAAAGCTGATTGTTCACTACCAAGGAGATACAACCTCAAGTGCCTCTAGCTCCAAGAATGATGTTTGGACCAATCTTTCCACCCGTGTAGTCGAAACTATCCCAAAACTATGAAATCAACTTTTAATTTTCCCAATTTTGTACCCAAATAAACTCTCATAAAATCAGTGTAGGGACCCAAGAAGACACTTTGAAGGCTTCAAAATAATGTTTTCCTTATGTATCTTCACTCCTAAAATTCATCAAGAAACTAGGGCTTATTGGTAGATAAACCTACCATTAAGCGCTCCCTAGAGGGAACACTATTGGAATGGGTAACCTCCTGAGAAATGCTAGTATTTTCTCTTCCTTGATTTTTGAAGTCTTTTTTGAGCATATCCAACAGCACCAACAGTGACTTTGGTGACTTCAATGACAAGGTATGCCAAGGTCTATGCCTTAGTTACTTGTTTGGAGGAAGTCGGGGGCGAGCAATGGTTGCTCACTTCACTCGCAAAATAGCGAAAACACTTTTGTTTTAGATAACTCAAATATCAATCAGGTGGTGTGATGGTTATGCACCATGTTGCATGACTCTTCATGAGAGCTTCATGAAGATACTCTTGCAATATAAAACCAAGCTCTAGACATTGCACATAGTAATCCACGTGGGACCTCTAGAATACATAGAAACCACATTGTTCATGGATAGCATGAACTCAGAATCACTAGGTTTTACAAATGCAGTCAAACTTACAGTTTGTGGTTGAACAGGCCATGTTATGTCTTATTACAAAACATATTTAAAGGTTTCCACTGGTCGTTTGGCCTTTCATATGGACACTAACAGGCCACATAGAAACTTACAGTTTGTGGTTGAACAGGCCATGTTATGTCTTATTACAAAACATATTCAAAGGTTTCCACTGGTCCTTTGGACTTTCACATGGACACTAATGGTAACATTACTTACGTAGTTATTTCTTAGCTACTTTTTAATAGCTAAACACATTTTACTTTAGACAATAGTTAGCTATTTCTTAGCTAGTAGTACATAGCTAGCTAGTGATAACAATTACCTATTATTTAGGTATTCTCTCAGTTAATATGCTATAATAACTAGCTATCAACTTTGAACAGTAGTAATTGATATCGTTAGCTATGTCTCATCTACTTTAAAGACTTTATCACCTTTGAGTAGTTTTTTATTTTTAATTAAGAACCTATGTGTGGAACCTAGACATCAAACACGGGTGGACAATTAAAAAAAACACTATTACTGATGATCATACACGAGTTGGAGTAATGAAAATAAATGCCCACTCATTTCCATGAAATTTGCTTATAAGTGTGGCATTTGTTTTCCCTTGACCTTGTTCGATGGATTTCACACCAAAACCATCTAGTGTTGAATATATGCATGACGCTGAGTCTACTCGCATTGATTTTGACCAAATGATAAATGAATTCTTGATCCCATTAAACCCCTCTAAAGTTTTAGTTGTCCCAAGTTCTTGTAAAAATGTTGGAAATACTCTAGTGCTTGATGAAAGGCATGTGCAAGGCAAGTGTCATTCTCTCACTCTAGATAGTAGTAGTATTGATCTTGTTTTTGAGTCAAAATTTGCGATTGTAGAAGTTGAACCTACTATTTTTGAGACAGTGGAACTTGGAGATGAAGACACTAAAGACACTCTAGCAAAATGGATGAACCACAAAACAAAAAGTCAACATCTTGCACTGAAGAGGTAGAAGAATTCAACAAGCTACCACCTAAGAGGCCTGCAATCCGATGATCAAGTACGAACTCTAATATGTCTTGATATCAGTTTTTGAATAGTTTTGGACTCACGCATAACAATAGGAAATAGATTTGTTGTCTACTCTAGCCCCATAACTATTTCTTGCATGTTAGAAACATTCCAATGTAATTGAAACCTTTAGTGTCATAAATATTACATGATTTTCTCAGCCTCAATATTACATGATTTTGTTTTTGACATTTTCATTCAATCTAAGTTGCCCTATTTTTTGGTTTTTCAAGTTGCTTATTGTGTTTATTTTCACATGTTGTAGATGCTACTATTCAATCACCATCTCCTATTTGAAAAGTGGCACTAGGAAACCAAATCAATCCCCTAGTAGTTTGTGAACTACGATCGACTATAGAAGACACAATTAAAAGGAAACCAATATGCGACTTGCTTGCTAAGGTCTCCCGGCCATGAGATAAAATGCATTACGAAAGAGCCACCAAAAATTGCACCAAATGGGTGGACACAAGAAGAACTTGAATAGTTGGAGCCGTGAAGTCTCAATGAAGAGACAAGAGAACTAATTATGGAGCTTCATGGTGTCCTTCTTAACTTTGCTAAGTTGTATGATTATCATGATAGTAAGGCATTCCTCAAATGGGCTTTGGAATTGTTTGATGTGTTTATCTAGGTTTGATTTGAAGAACATTGAGTGCACCAATTTGGGGTAAAGAAAAACTATGTTATGTGGCATGGCCAGTACTTCTAGAAACATTTTGAAGGTTATGGCCCAAATACGACATTGTTAGTGGATAATACACACTTCCAATATTTTTTCAACTTATGAGGATGTTTTCTTGTGGTTTCGAGATTATCATCACAAGAGAGACATACCTATCATTTCACTACTCTTTCTTCTCAACTTCAAACTTGGTTATTAGGCCCAAACTTGGTAAAATATGCAGATAACATTTCATGAGTTGTTGGAGTTGATGAAAGAATCTTGCATGTGTTTCATGATCAATGTGGGATTCCTCATAGAAAAGAACATAATCTATGATTGGAAACAATCTCAATGTCATGAGACTTTCACATGTTTTACAAGACTATTTTGTATGTTTAAAAAGAATATTAACATGGACAAATGGTTAACCATTGAATCCAATCATTTTCATTATCTACAAATCATTCAAGTATCATTGTCTTCCATCCAACCATTTTCATTATCATTGTCTTACATCCAATAGGCACGATGTACTAGTTTTTCCTTGTTCTCCTAAGCACGTGGCCAAGTTTCAAGTGCTACCCATGAATGGATGCCTCTTGTATTCGAATAAAAAGTGTACCAAGAAATAGCACTTTATTAGAAAAAAAGTACTAAGAAATAACATTTTATAAAAGAAGTACCAAGAAATAGTACTTAATTATGAAAAACGAGTACCAAGAAATAACACTTAATAAAACCCAGAAAGTACCAAGAAATAGCACTTAATTAAAAAATATAACAAGAAAGAGCACTTAATTAAAAAAACAAATGTACCAATAAAAACATTTAATTCTAGTCACTTTCATAATGTAATACATATGTATCATCAACCACAAGGGCATTACTAAAACGATCACCTCCACCTTCGAAACTAAATGTTTCAATACTAATGTCAACCTCTACATCATCAACCACAATTGGGAAAGAGTGTATATCTTGAGTTATTTTGAAGAAGATTGAGTGCCCCGTGCAATTGACACCATATTTCTTGAATTCAAAAATAATTTTATAGTAGTTAGTGCATAATACACACTTTCGATCTTTTTATAGTTTAAAAACATGTTTTCTTGTGGTACTAAGATTGCCTTCACAAGAGAGACATACCTATCTTTCCAATACTATTCCTTATTGACTTCAAACCTAGTTATTTAATTGTTGTCTTGTAATGGAGTACACAACTATGATACGTAGGTGGTTCACAATATCTTTAAGAAATGATCTTTAAACATTAAATAAAACAAGTGAATCTTGTCTTTAAGGCATCTTATCAAATATGGCTTCAGTCTTTGAAAAGTACATAGCTGATCTCGAATAGTCCAATTATAGTGCTTGGATGAACAGTTGAACTTGTAGATGAATGATAGAATTTGTAAGGTATTCAACATTGATACATAAATCCTATAAGCTATTATTCAACAAACATACTTAGTTCTCCATCACTCATAGAGTTTTGCTTCTACTCTTCAATTGATAGTGAAAGGAAATCCAAATGCCTTAACATTTGAGGAGTTAGTCTCTATTCGGTTGCAAGAAGATTAGTCTAGGTAGTACAGGTCCATTATGCGTGTTGGAGAGGAAGCTTTCCTTGCTAGTCAAAAGGGAAAAGGTAAATGGAGCTCATCTACTAGTTAGCAAAAATTTGCTAATTCTACACAATCAAAGAAGGATGACAAAGACGAGAAGAAAATAGAAAAGCAGATTTTTTTTCGTAAATAATGTAAAGAAAATGATTGTGTCATAAAGAGTTGTCCCAAAACTGGCTGCAAAAGAGGCAAAGAAAAAAGAGGTTGGAATGGTAGTTACAGAAGTGTCTACACCCAATCAGAGTCTGTAAATCTTGTGCAGAATGAAGAATGGGTGTTTACTACTGTTTGCACTTATGAACCATCTGCTCATGAATAGTGTATGTCTCTATTAGACTCAGATGTCCAGTACTTTGATAGTGGGGAAACTAAACATATTACCTCACTTAAAAGTTTCTTCACTTCACTTGAGCCTGTCCCTACAAGGAATACTTTCATATGCATTAACAACTCCTCTTATCCTGCCATGGGAGTTGGTAAGATCATTCAGAATATTGTTGATGGTAATTATTTACATTGGTGAATGCTTTATTTGAGCCACGAATCATGAAAATTTTGTTATGAGTTTCAACATTAGCAAAACATCGACTTGGTTGTGAAATTTGTTGATGATAGATGTATAGTTCATGACATGTCAAATGGTAGTGTCATTATTGCTTCTGGCATTTTCTCTCATGGGCTCTATAGGCCCATAGATTATGCAAAGAATGATTGAGCATGTGCAGTTCAATATTTTCCAACTATGTTAGATGCAAAGCTTTGGCATGCATGCTTTGGTCATCTGAATTTTGCTACTTTGCTACACTTATACAAATCTAAAATTTTGTCCTCTTTGCCCAAACTTAAGGCACCTATTAAGCATATCTGCGAAGCTATATTTTGGTAAAATTACACCTTCCTTCTTTTGGGAACTACCTTTATTTCGTGACTTTCATGTTCAAAGTGTTTATTTGCTTCAAACAATTTTTGGTTTTAGATTTACATCTGTTAGCATGTAAAATGGGCACTTACATTTTCATTTGGGAGGGGGGGATATATATCTTTTGACTTTCATGCATTTCTAGTTGAATGTGGGATAAAACATTAGTGTATAGTGTCATATACACCTCAAAATAATGGAACTACTAAAAGGAAGAACATGTCACTCATGGAGATGGCGAGGTGTATGAACAACAGTTAGGCTTTACCACATAGTTTTTGGCTTGAGTCTATTATGTGTGCAACATATGTACTGAACGGATGTCCCACTAAAGCGTTGCAGTCTATCACTCCAGATGAGGCTTGGCATGGTCACAAGCCATCTTTTTCTCACCTGTGTGTCTTTGCTTGTCTGGTATATGCATTAGTGCATGAACAACAATGCACGAAGTTGGAGGATAAAGTAGTGAAATGTATTTTTGTTGGGTAGAGTTCTACAAGCAAAGACTATCATCTATATCATCCCCATACTAAATGCATTTTGGTTAGTCATGATGTTGTTTCTGTGGCACATGCAATTTAGCCATTACTTTCATGTACTAAGGAGACATTAGTTATCTCCAAAGATGTTTATGACACTTTGCTTCCTCTTTTTACAGATGGACAATCTAGTGCTGGTCCAAATGAGGCAATTTCTCAACCTTTGCAGGTTCCACATGATGATGCAAATCATTCCATTTTTTATGCAGATTTAGAAGATGCACTTATTGATGAGAGAACTCATATAGAGGAGGCAAAAACTATGCCTAAATGGTTGGTGCAAACTTTGTGAGATAGCAAATTAGATGCACCTCTATCATATCATACTCGTTCAAGCTCTCATAGTGCTTCTTTTGCATCAAATTGTTATGGTATGGTTGCCTCTAGTCTTTGTGATGAGAATGAGCTTGTTTTGTTTGATGAAGCACACAATTTTGAAAGTTGGATGGCTGCTATGCAATCAGAATATGATGTTATTATGAGAAATTGTACCTCGTCTTTTTGTGACTTTCCTCCTAGCAACAAGGCTATTGGCACTAAGTGGGTATACAAGCTAAAGCATAAGCTTGATGGAACACTTGACAAGTACAAGGCTAGGCTTCTTACAAAGGGTTATGTTGAAGAAAGAGGCATTGATTTTGATGAGACCTTTGCTCCTACATGTCGAATGACTACTGCTCATAGCATTTGTGCACCTCAAGCAGCTCATCATGTTTAGAACGTACATCAGTTGAACATTAAAACTGCATTTGTGAATGGTGACATGCATGAAGAACTGTATGTTTTTGTGCCTATGGTTTTATGCAGAAAGGGCATGAAAACAAAGTCCATAGGTTGAAAAAGACATTATATGATTTTAAGCAAGCACTACATGCTTGGTATGAAAATATACATGCCTACCTAATTGCACATGGTTTTGAAAACAATCCAAATGCGAGAACCTTATATGTTAAGCATGCAAATGATGTGCTTCTTATCATTGTTGTCTTCATTGATGACATGCTGCTCACTGCTCCTCATGAAAAGCATATTGCTGATTTGCATGCCTCATTTGAGATGTCAGATTTGGGGCATTTGCATCATGATTTGGGCATTCGATTTATGCAAGTTGATGGAGGAATAGCTTTGTGTCAAACATAATATAATTGCACATTATTGTAGTGTTTTGCCCTTGAAGACTGCAAACCTATTGCCACTCCTATGGAAAGAGGTTTAGAGTTGAGTCTTCATGATGCTGCAAATGCATTTGATGCTATATCCTTTATCAGCAGGTTGTGGGATGCTTGCTTTACTTATGCATTACTCCGCTAGATACTCAATTTGTTGTCTCATAGATGAGCATGCATTGCCTAGGTGTCAAGCATTGGCATGCGATTAAGTGCATTTTTCGCTACTTGAGTGGTACCTGACTACTTGGATTGCTTGATCCCAAGGGCACATCACTATCGCTAGATTTACATGCTTTTTTTGACTCTCATTGGGCTAGTTCCTATTACACTCATGTGTCCACTAGTGATCTTTGCTTCATGGTTGGTAGCTCATGTGTATCTTGATTGACCAAGAAGCAACCTACTGTGGCCACTTCTATTTGTGAGGCTGAGTATAGGGTAGCTTTCACATCAATTTTTGAGTGTGTGTGGCTCAGATTCCTTATGGATGATTTGGGTGTTGGTGAGCCTTATGCCACACCATGCAGTTGTGAGGAACCCTGTGTTCCATGCTCGCACTAAGCACATTGAGTGCAATCTCATTATGTTAGGGAGAGGTTCTCTACTTGAGAGATCATTTTGGCATATGTGTCCACACAGGAGAAGATTGCAAACCTTTTCATAAAGGCTCTCCCTAGGGAGAAGTTTGAATCTTTTTATAAAGCTTTGGGCTTACTTCCTTCTATGGATTGATTCCACATAGCTTGGCACTTCCTTATACATGAGTGCAAGCTCCTTGTTCATTGCGTCACTCCTAGGGGGGATTTGCTTATATATGTTGGTAGTAATGTGTGTGGATACACTAGGACAACTGCGACACTTTTTTCCCTCTTTAGGAGGTTTTTTCCCCTCCGCTTATATATACACCTATAACCCGAACGAGTCTTGTATCTTTGTATATTCTCTTGGTAATACATTCAATATTGTGTGTTGTGCTCCAAGCTTTTTCTTCTTCCTTGTGTTGTTCACGTGCTTCCACATACCTCAAGCTCGAATGCCCTCTGCAATTCTTGATTAACTATGGATGTAAGGATCTACAGAGTGGGCAAATCCTCCCGCTCATCGGTATCGTGGTGGGATTCAAAGTTTCTATGGGCCAACTTTGGAAGTAGGTTATGGCCAAATGGGACATTAATTAGCCTACAAGAAGGGCATGCAACTAAACCTAACAGGGTATACAATGATGATCAAGAGCTTCCTCATTTCATCTATTATCTATTTTCTTGCATGTTGGAGACTGAAAGACAAAGAATTAGCAAATCTTGAAACTACTTGTAGAAATTTCCTCTAAACTGGTGATCCCAACACAAGGGGCATGCCCAAAATCAAGTGGGCCATGTGTGCTAGCCATAAACATTTTGGTGGGTTGGGCATTCTGGATGTGAGAGGTATGGAACATAAGCGTTCTTCCAATTGACTAATCAAAGTGTGGTGTAACGAGGAAGCTTCATGGGCAAAAAGATTTTCAAAAACAAATCCTCTCTTATGCTTATGGGAATCTCGAGGTGGAAGGATCTCGATCTGCTCACGTTGATGCTTTCTCAGCATTTGGTGACTTCAAAAGGTTCAAAGCTAGTTTACTCCATATGAAAGAGTAGGAACAAGATGAAACCATATATCAAGGTTAAGAAAGATTGGAAGTGGATGACTGGCATTAGGAAAAATGATTCTATTTGGTTTCCTATTAAGGGAATCAAAGATGTTAGCTCAAAGAACATCCAAAGAGCAAAGAAGCTATGGATCAAACGATCTAGTAACTAGAAACTTCTCTAGAACCATGAGCAAGGATAAGTCGACTAGTCACGATAGACAAAGCATGTAGGTAGGTGATGATTATGCTCTGCGATAGACCAAGCACAATTTCAGTCATGATAGATGAAGCACCCACATCATAACGATGATGGACTGGAGAGGACAAAGCCTCGTTGTTGTGTGATAATCCTCCAGATGATGCCCATAATGGACACTTTACTTCAAGCTTTTTTTGCCTCTATGATAGATAGTTTTGTTGCTCCTCCGAGAGATTTGACTAGCAACGACATGCATCAATGAGTGCCCTACTACAACCTCTGGCTCCCTTTGTACTATGACAACCACAAGTTGAAGAGAGTGGATTAGATATTATGGGCTCCATTTGCATCGACTATCATAAGTTGAAGATGTTTGAGATCCGCCATAGTCCATCACCTGTATCACGTTGTGTAGATTTCAAATCTCCAACCATGAAACCATGTCCACTAAAAATTGATCCTACATCCACAATTTCCTTGCAACAACGTGCACTAAGGAGCACCATGCTATGACCTTCATGTAAGAAAGCATGGTGTTTTACTCCAAATGATTTAATCTATTATTTAATAGCTTGGCATTATATTTAAGTTTATGAAATTGTATTGTTGTTGTTGTTGTTGTTGTTATTATTATTATTATTATTATTATTATTATTATTATTATTATTATTAGAAATAGCAATAATAATAATAATAGTTATACAATTTCATAAAGTTGAATATGAATGTTAAGCTTAAAAATAATAATAATGATAATAATAATAATAGCAATGCAATTTCATAAACTTATATTTGAATGCTAAGCTATCAGATAATAGATTAAAGCTTTTATGGAGATGTCAGAAAGGGGATAATGATAACATTTAGAAGGTAAGAAATCTTTTGCAAGGTGAAGATTCCTTTCCTCTATAAATAGCAGTGATAATAATAATAATAATAATAATAATAATAATAATAATAATAATAATAATAATAATAATGATGATAATAGCAATACAATTTTGTATATATATATATGAATGCTAAGCTATCAAATAATATATTAAGGCTTTTTTGGAGATCTTACGAGGGGGCTAACGATAACATTTAGAAGGTAAGCGACCTTTTGCAAGGTCAACATTTCCTTTCTTGTATAAACCATAAAAAGAAGAACAAAACTTTCCTAAAATGATTGTCTGTTCGCATAACTCATAAAATGACTTACAAGAAAATAACCATTTTGTGCTGATGAGATGAGAAAGTGATCCAGCTGCTCTAAGCTCATGTATAATTTTATTTTTCAAAAGGAGCATTCAAATAAGATGATATACATTTTCAATGCAAATGCACAAAAAATCCGGATTATAAGATGAAAAATCTAGATTAGTAGCTTCTCCAATGTGTGAAGCTTGTTGCTATCTATGGATATGAATGTGAACGGGCTCAGTACCCCTCGAAATCTACAAAGTAGGGGAAGATCAAACAAATTTAGAGAGCTCTACAAAGAAGGTAGATCACCCTCTCGTCCCTTTCATGAGGGGCCCACTTCTTCTTAATCTTATTATTCTCTAGGAAAAACACTCTACCATGTTTGAAAGGCAGGGGTTTCTTACAATTGGAAATTCTTTTCCCTAACAGGAAAAGAGACTTTTCTAGTGACCATTCTTTAGGAGGGCTTCCAAAATTGGTAGCACACCTCTCCTTCCAGATTTTCTAGAGGGTCTCACCTCTAATCGCATTCCACAAACATGAGGAACACCCAATCACTTCATCCAACAATGCTTGCTTCCAGAGGATTCCTCCGTGGAACCGCAAGATATTTTATAGGGTATACCATATGGACATTGACTTGGGGCACGAGAAAAAGAGGTGCCCTAAATCCTCATTGCCACATAAATATATTTTGCATCATGGAGGTAACCCGCAAATTTTGTTAGCTTTTGTATTGGTCCAAATTCTCCGGTGGAAGATTTGTCACATAAAGCACCGATTTTTTATGTCGAATAACATTTTTATTCTTAGGACTTTCATTTATTTTCTTCTTGAATAACTTTTTCTATTTCTATGTAGGCCCAAAAATTCTAGCAAAGAGATAGATGTTGACATATTCTCGTGTCCCTCTTTTTGAAGAGAGAGAGATGAAAAGAATGGGTACGGTCTCGGGGAATATTTGAGAAAAGAAGTCTGCAGAGATTATTGCTGTACGATAGAAATGGCCAACCTACAGGATGTAATAGCGGAAGCAAGGTTTTAGCGCTGGGAATGCTGGAATTCCCAAGTTTGAAGCGCAATCTCAGAACGCGAGAGAGGTAGCAGAGAAAGAGAAAGAAGGCAAAAAGCAAATGACATGGCCAGAGAGAGAGAGAGAGAGAGAGAGAGAGAGAGAGAGATTTCATTGGTAAATTGTCATTTCGCGTGTCAAAGGAGTTCTGGATCTGGAGAAAGCAGCAGTAGATGAACGATGGAGGTTGGGATAGACGTGATTCGAGATATGATGAGAGATGGCCATGGGGGGAACAACTCGCAGGAGCGTGGCAGGGGCTGCGTGTAAGGAATGTGCGTGATGTGTGTGAGTGTGTGTGTGTTTGAGAGAGAGAGAGAGAGAGAGAGAGAGAGAGAGAGAGAAGAGCTGCCATAATAATATGTAGGGACCGTTGAACTGGAGAACAGATCGATTCCCTCTTATTCCATAAAACAGGTTGGGGTGGGGTTAGACAAGGTGACAATCTGTTATAAATGGTTTAAGAGACTAAAGCCATTCCATGTTCAGCTTGGGATCAAAGCCATTACATGTTCAGTCTGGAGTTGAACTTTGGACTCTACTTCAAGCGGCCATTCATTCACTCATACATACAGTTACATTTCAAAGTTGAAGTTAAGCTCAGGAAAATTCCATTTCGAAGTGAAAACTAGGGAGAGTAGGCTTCGGCTGAACCTCTATTAGAGGAGGAAAAAAAAAAAGATCAATTCTCATATGCCGCTTCTGCTTAAAGGTAGAATGTCAGACGAGCAGAAGCAACTTATCAGTACACATGTCCAGGACTTAATAACGCATTTGCATCGACAAATGACTCATTCAAGGGGTTACATGCAGATGATATAAACCATGGCAACCGACTACAGAGAGAGAGAGAGAGCTCTCAATCAGCTCAAAGAAGCGTGAAATCAGCATTATGTAGAAAGAGAAAGAATTTTCTTTCGTTCTGACGAGAGCATGGCGACGACCAGAAGCAACTGATAAGTCTCCGTGTCTAGCAGTAAATCGACCAGCTGCGTTTCCAATTGACTCATTTGAGGGCTACGTACAGGTTATACAGAACATGCCCACACAGAATTCATCAGGTAGGCTTCCTGAAAAAGCTGAAAAGTGGGAACTCGGCGGAATTGACAAGTCGACAAAGCCTAAATGGGGCAACCAAGCCACACAGCTACCATGTACGTTCTTTACATATACAGAGAGTCAACCACTTTTTGAAGTACAAAGAGCATGTCTCCTTGCAGGTGCAGGTCGCAAGCAGAATGGCCCCCGTGGACGACGCTGAAGATGAACTTGCAGGTTACGTGACACATCCCAACTCCCTAGTAATCCCCAGTGCTGTTAAAGCTCTGTTTCTTTTCCTTACAAGAGAATCGCCACAGTAAGCTCATGGAAAAGCGGTCTCATTGATCATGGGGACATCTCCATTAGGACTCCTGAGCGGACTTGCCCCTTGCCAGTGGTCTCCTTCCCCGGTTGGCCCTTAAAGATGAGGTAAAACACGAGTCCGTCTTAAGGAATAAGTCGAAGCTTTCGAGTGCGATGGATCGGCAAAAGGAGCTATCGATTCCTCCTCGCCAGCAAGAAGGTTTCCATATGCAGATGCTGCAGCCCTCCACAAGCCTACCCGATAAACGAGCTTATAGACGAGCTTCACTCAGGCTAGTTTCAGACAGCTCACGCACGCTCTGCTTCTCCAAATGGCAACAGTTCATTTGATAAAAAAAACAGCAAGAATTTTGGGTCCATCATTTTGTGAGACAGGCTTCCTCCTTTGGAACAACTTCCTATCGCTCTAACACTCTAACACATCTTTTTGATTGCCTATCTCTATTATTCAGCCAACACTTGAATATATTCTTTTTTGATGTGCTTCTGTGGCTCTATGTTAATTAGAGACTACATCACTCATTCCTGATGACAAAAAATGTGCCGCCTTACCTGAACGCAACCTCATTGGCCTCCACAAGCCCACCTCGTAGGGCACCTAATTTCAATGGTCTCCTCGGGTTTTGGAATGAAGTAAAGGCCTCTAAAATCAATGGATGGAGGACGTATGTGTGGGTAGATACAATTCTTTACCCCCATTCTAGGGGCAAGACATAAACAAATGCTTCAAGATGAACTAAACCCTCAACATCAAGTCCATGGAATTAGATACGAATTCTCTGATGCAAACTTTGAAACAACTTGCATGGTGATCGAGTTTATGAGGAATCCCTTAACACCCCCATTCTTGTCATTGATAGGAAGTAGCTTGAGGATTTGGCACTCTCAAATATCCAAGATGGGATCCCTAGTTACTGATTGAAATCACCATCTGTAACGACCTACAATATAAAGTTGTTAGTAAGGATTCCATTAGAAATGACCTCCATTGTCAAAATATTGTGTATAGAAAATCTACATTATACTTGCTTCATATGTCGCAAAGAAGGATATTTGATTTGTGATTACCCCTATTAAAAATTCAAAAGAACTTAGGTGAAGCTGAAGTTACAAATGATAGAAAAGAGCTTACTCCTCGACCTACAAACCCCATGGTCTTCGAGCACGAATTTTAACAGTTATAAGAAAAAACTCTCAAGTAGACTCTTTAATACTTTTCCAGCCCTTCTTGAGGAAGCTTTTGATCTTTCCATTTATGTCCATGTCGAAGAGGATGCTGATGGAGTCATGGACTTGCGATAAGAAAAAGGAAAAGGAAAAACAAAACTTGCGAAAATGTAGGACCATCTAGTATCCATGTTGAAATTATTCAATAGTTTTGTTTTTCAAATTCACAAGGCTGATTCAAATGTTGATGAAATCAAGTACGATGAAGACTCTGGATTCATTAACAAACTCAATCAAGATGCCCAAGTTAGAATGGAGAGCAACTACAGCCTCTCTAGTGACTCTAAATATCTTGAAATATCCGTAGATGAAGAAGAGCTTTTACCTCGATGCAAACGATGAAAATCAAAGAGAAATCTCAAAAGGTCCAAATGCCCTACTAGGTCCTCAATGTTTTCTTCCAAATCCATTTATAATACCAAAGGGATTATTGATCCGAATAGAACTGTTTAGTAAAAATTGGATGTATGCTCTCTCCTCCTTCTCCCCAATTTTCATTTGTTTGTAAGGGGGTTACTTGAATTTTGAGCTTAAGATACTCAACAATACTCATCTTTGGTTCACAATAGGACACCTAAAAGCTAGTTGACATAGCCCCTTGGGGATTGTAGTCGAGTTGTGTACATAAGTTTTCTCTTTTGATTCTACTAATTACATTGCCCTTCATTTTTCTAGCTCTAGAGAGTTTACCTTCGTCAATGTGCATGCCACTAATTCTATTGTCCAAAGATATGTTCATTGGGAAGATACTGCTATGCTTTCTTCTCACCTCATTATTGTTTGACTTCAATATGGTTGAGACAATAGGTGATACCTACAAGAGAATGGGCCCAGCTATTGTTGGGGTTTAAAATTATCATTGGAATGATCTCAAGAATTTCATGATCTCCTTCATTCTTCCATGGAAATCGATTTTACTTGGATGAATAAGCCCAAAATAATAATAAATTGAGATCTTCTAGAGAGGATATATTGTATATTATTTGTTATCTTCTAAATATATAGTTATTGCACTGTATTGGTAAATACCATGAGATAGTTCATGATGTATTAGTGAATACTATGGAATAGCTCATGATATTTGTAACAAAAACCTTGAAAAGATACTCATGGAGAATATCAACCTTTTAATTAAAAAAAAGATATGTTGAACTCCGGTATACATCTATATAAATTAGTAAATTGGATAGGATTAGGATAATGGATGCATAGATATATAGACACATAGATAAATAGATAGATAGATAGATAGATAGATAGATAGATAGATAGATAGATAGATAGATAGATAGATAGACAGATAGACAGATAGACAGATAGACAGATAGATAGATAGATAGATAGATAGATAGATAGATAGATAGATAGATAGATAGATAGATAGATAGATAGATAGATAGATAGATAGATAGATAGATAGATAGATAGATAGATAGATAGATAGATAGATAGATAGATAGATAGATAGATAGAAAGATAGATGGATGGATGGATGGATGGATGCATAGATGGATGGATGGATGGATGGATGGATGGATGGATGGATGGATGGATAGATAGATAGATAGATAGATAGATGGATAGATAGATAGATAGATAGATAGATAGATAGATAGATAGATAGATAGATAGATAGATAGATAGATAGATAGATAGATAGATAGATAGATAGATAGATAGATAGATAGATAGATAGATAGATAGATAGATAGATAGATAGATAGATAGATAGATAGATAGATAGATAGATAGATAGAAAGATAGATGGATGGATGGATGGATGGATGCATAGATGGATGGATGGATGGATGGATGGACGGATGGATGGATGGATGGATGGATGGATAGATAGATAGATAGATGTTGGTGCATACCAATCACCAATTGAAGGCTTGGAAGATCAAATGATGAAGGAAGAATCAATTCCTAAAGTGTGGAAGAAGATCACAATCAGAGGACAAGAGAAGTGTACACATATGTACATTAGCATAGTCATAGATGACTTAGATCTTTTGTTCAGTAAGAATTATGTACAAATTTTCTATAAATACCTTGAGAAAAGTCGGGGCATGTATGAGAGCAAATGAGAGCTTATGTGACATTAGTTAGAAGTCAAGAATGAGGGAGATAGAAGTCATAAGATAGAAGAAAGTGAATGTGTGTTAGCTCTCATCACTCAGTTGTATTTTCTCTGAGTAAATGAAAAATTGTGCGCCCGATGTTTCTGCGTGTTCTCCTTCTACAGTAGATCAATTGTGGAATGCTTTTGTACAAGTCTAAGTTGAGAGTTGCTTGACCTCTGTGCAAAGTTTTAGCTTCCAATTGTAATCAGGCTGAGTGAATTAAGTGTAGGAACATTCATATGTGAAGTGTGCTCACAGGTTCCTAAAACAGGCGCAGATTTCGAAGTCAATGTTTTGGTCATTTCTCCTAGCACAGTTTAAAGTTTTGCATGAGTAAGGGCTTAATCTTTAAGTTGGAAGATAAGCTACTTATGTCTAGAAGCATTTTGTAAAACGGGTTCTATTCAAGGAGAACCAAGTCTTAAAAGTTACAGGTGTAGAGTCGACTGTTTTGGATAACAGTTTCTGACATAGGTAACTTGTGAAATCAATTTCTCAAGTTATACTTAATCTTTTGGAGTAATTCAACTTGGAATAGTTGCGCAATCTCTAGGAGATGATTCGTACAAAGTCTCATCAAAAACTTTACAGATTTGATAGGTCAATGTGAATGAACAATGCAGCAGACTTTTCTGTGTATCATCTTCTTCACAGATTTGTTAATTTCTGATAAGTTAGCAATTGATCCTCTAAATTAGTGAAGTATTTGACTTACTCTTGGTATGGAGGTGCTCTAATCACAAGAGTAAGTTGTTCTTTTGGAGATTAACACTCTCCATCAGTGGTATCAGAGCAGGAGACATCAATTTGAAGAAAAGAAGGATCCCGACTGCTGCAGATTCAAGAGATTCAACACTTGAAGGATTAAGAAGTGAAAGCTTGGAGTCAAAGCTCGAGGAGAAGACTATTTGACATCAAGAAAGGCAAAAGGAGTTCAACTCGAAGTAAAGGTACATACATTGTTTGTAAAGCTTGAAGATTTCAATATACAGGTGGATACAAGATGGGAGAAAGCTTGCAGATTGATAAGCTAGATAGGGAGAACTATCCAGCATGGTCCATGAGGATGGAAGCACACCTCATGAGCAAAGACCTTATATCATTTATTACAGGAGATGAAGAAAAACCAGAATTTGCAGATCCAAGTATTCCTACTAGGGAAGAACTTGCAATGTTGAAGACTTGGATGAGAAAGGATGCTCAAGCAAGGAGTATCATCTACATGGCTGTAAATGATTACCTTCTACCTCACATTAGAGGTTTGGAAAGTGCTACAGATGTTTGGAATGCCTTGGAAGAGCATTTCCAAAATACAACTAAGTCAAGGAAGTCGTCACTATGGGCTGAGTTCACAACCTTCAAGAAGAAGAGCTCACAATCAATTTCAGATTATGTGGCAAGAATGAAAGATATTGCAGATAGCTTGGGAGCAGTGGATGAAGATATTGAAGAAGAAAAGTTGGTAAGACAAATACTTACAGGTCTAAGAGGTGATGAGAAGTGGAAGCCTTTTATCTTGTCCATAGAATTGTCACTTGATCACTTTACTCCTGACCTTAATCAATTGCTAGGACACATGCTAACCTTTGAGCAGGATCTTAAAGGAGACAATGATAGAAGTACAAGTCAAGCTATGTACTCCAAAGACAAGAAAAAGAATGGCAAGGGAAAGCAATCAAATGATGATGAAGGGAATTCAAATCAAGCTAATTTCACAAAAGGGAAGACAAATTTCAGAGGTAAAGGAAGAGGAGGTAAGAACAAAGATAATGCTAAAGCTTGTTGGATTTGTGGCAGAACAAATCATTTGGCAAATGATTGTTGGCATAATAATCAAAGTGGAGGATACAACAATCAGAATTATAGTCAAAGAGGTAGAGGAGGCAGAAACCAAAGAGGCAATTTCAGAGGAAGAGGTGGTAGGACATCATATGGTAGAGGAGGTGGAAGAAACTTCCAATCTCAGTCCTACAACAATAACTATTACAATTATGCATCAGATCAGAAGGATGACATGACTCTTATCTTGAATGCAACTCATGAATCAATGGGAGAAGATCAAAGAGTGTTTTATATTGACTCAGGGTGTAGCAATCATCTGAGTGGGAATCTATCCTTGATGACTGATATGGAAGCAAGGGTGAATGGACATACAGTCCAAACAGGTGACAATACCAAACATAAAGTGGAGAGCATTGGATCAGTGAAGACAAAGAGTGGAAGTACACTTCTGAGCAAGGTACTTTATGTTCCTACTATTCCTAAAAATTTGATAAGTGTAGGGCAAATTGTGGAGAAAGGATATGAGGTAAGATTCACAAATGATGGTGTCTATGTACAAGATCCAAATCACGGATATAGAACCATAATTGCAGGTAAAAAGGAAGGAAGATTGTTCACTCTCAAAGTCCAAGGTAATGTGGGACATGCATTGTTTACCTATGGAGGTCAAAAGGTATCTGAATTAGACCTATGGCATAAGAGGCTAGGTCATTTCAATGAGAGAGCTATAAAGGAGATGTCAAAGAATCAGGTGGTGCTTGGATTGCCAAACATTGAAGGGCAACATATGGTGTACAAGTGTGAAGCTTGTCAATTAGGTAAAGCACATAGAAGTTCTTATAACAAATCAGGGTACAAGTATTCAAACATGCTTGAATTGGTTCATACAGATGTATGGGGTCCCTCAAGGGACTATAGCATAAATGGATCCAGATATTATGTGTTGTTTGTTGATGATGCAACCAGGTGGATTACTTTGTATGTAATCAAAGACAAATCAGAAGTCTTCAAGACATTCAAACACTTTCATGCTTATGCAGAAAGGATCACAGGACAAAAGCTAAAGAGGTTAAGATCAGATGGAGGGGGAGAGTATTTCTCAAAAGAGTTTGATGATTATTTGTGGAATGCAGGTATCAAAAGAGAAGTGACTTGCAGGTACTCCCCTCAACAAAATGGAGTAGCAGAAAGGAGGAATAGGACTCTTGTAGAGTTTGCAAGAGCCATGATGAAGGAAAAGAATTGTCCAAATTACTTATGGGCAGAAGCCATTAATACTGCAACATACCTTGTGAATAGGTTGCCTTGCAAAGCTTTGGATGGAGGAACCCCTTATGAAGCATGGTGGGGTAAGAAGCCTAGTCTTGATCATTGCAAAGTATTTGGATGTATTGCATATGCTTATGTTCCTTCACAATTAAGACATAAGCTAGAACCAAAAGCAGAGAAGTATGTGTTTATTGGATATGATGATAGACAGATGGGTTATAGGTTGTGGAGTCCATCCACAAAGCAATTTCTTGTTACTAAAGATGTAACATTTGATGAGCAAAATATGTGGTATACAGGATCACCAAATGAGTATGCAGGTGTTGAAGAAATACAAAGGAAAGGAAAGGCAAAGGTAAAAGTATGTGAAGAAATTGTTGATGAAAATGACTCTAGATGTAGAGTGCAGGATCATGAAGAAGAAGGGCCAAGATTTGATCCAGAATCAAATGAGGCTGAAACTTCAAGAAGTGCAGAAATCAGGAGATCTACAAGAGAAAGGAAAGAGCCTATAAGGTATAGCTATGATACATCTTTCCTAACAACAAGAGATTATGCTTACATTGTGAAAACAGAAGAAGATCCAACTACTTATGAAGAAGCCAAAGGTAAACAGAATTGGGAGAAGGCAATGCAAGAAGAGTATGATGCTCTACTTGAAAATGGAACTTGGGAATTAGTACCAAGACCAAAGAATCAGAAGGTCATTGGATGCAAGTGGGTATATAAAACAAAGAGGTTTGCAGATGGTAAGGTGTCTAGATATAAGGCTAGACTAGTGGTTAAAGGTTATGCCCAAACTTATGGGGTAGATTATGATGAGACCTTTAGTCCTGTTGCTAAGATGTCCACAATTAGGACATTGATTGCTATTGCTACTTGCAAGGGATGGAAATTGTCACAATTGGATGTGAAAAATGCTTTTCTTAATGGTTACATTGCAGATGAAGTATATATGGAGCAACCAGAAGGCTTCATGGAATCAATTGGATCAGATTATGTGTGTAAGCTCAAGAGAGCTTTATATGGGTTAAAGCAAGCCCCAAGAGCTTGGAATTACAGATTGATCAAGTTCTTGAATGAATGTGGTTTTCAAGCATCAAAGGCAGATAGTAGCTTGCTAGTGAAGGCAAGTGAAAATGGATATATTTACATGTGCATTTATGTTGATGATATTATTGTTACAGGAACAGATGCTCAAGGAATCAATGAACTCAAGAAGCAAATAGAGAAGGAGTTTAAGATAAGTGATTTGGGAAACTTATCTTATTTTCTAGGAATGCAGATTGTGTATACTCAACATGGAGTATATGTTTCACAAGAGAGATACTTGAAGAATCTTCTAGTTAAGTTTAACATGGAAGATTGCAGGACCTCAACTACACCATTGGAGGTAAATCATAAATTAAGCAGGTATGGAGGTGAAGAGTTCAATGACATGAAGAAATATCAGAGTTTGGTAGGTAGTCTAATCTATGCTACCTTGACAAGGCCAGATCTATCATATGCAGTAGGTGTGTTGTCACAATTCATGCATTGTCCAAAGAAGACTCATTGGATTGCAGCCCAAAGGGTACTCAGATATATCAAGGGAACCCTAAGTGAAGGTTTGTATTATGGTTACACTTCTGACACAAGAATCAAAGTGTTTAGTGATGCAGATTGGGCAGGTGACTCAGATGATAGAAGGTCTACTCATGGATATCTATGTTATGTTGGAGACAAGTTAGTGTCTTGGTGTTCAAAGAAGCAACACACAGTTGCTTTATCATCCACAGAAGCTGAGTATAAGGGAATGGTAGAAGCTGCAAAAGAAGTCATATGGTTGAAGACATTGATGAAAAGTTTTGAGATTGATCATAGTACTCCAATAATTTTTGGAGACAACATGAGTTCTTTGTATTTGGCAGCTAACCCTGTTTTTCATGCCAGGACTAAGCATATAGAGATTCAGTATCATTTCTTGAGGGAAAAGGTACTTGATAAAGAGATTGAAGTGATGTACACTCCAACAAAAGAACAAGTGGCAGATATGATGACAAAGAGTTTGGATGGACCTAAGTTACAAAGGTTCAAAGACATGGCAAGTATCAAGAAGACAGAGAAGACCTCAATTGATGATTGAGGGGGAGCTGTTGGTGCATACCAATCACCAATTGAAGGCTTGGAAGATCAAATGATGAAGGAAGAATCAATTCCTAAAGTGTGGAAGAAGATCACAATCAGAGGACAAGAGAAGTGTACACATATGTACATTAGCATAGTCATAGATGACTTAGATCTTTTGTTCAGTAAGAATTATGTACAAATTTTCTATAAATACCTTGAGAAAAGTCGGGGCATGTATGAGAGCAAATGAGAGCTTATGTGACATTAGTTAGAAGTCAAGAATGAGGGAGATAGAAGTCATAAGATAGAAGAAAGTGAATGTGTGTTAGCTCTCATCACTCAGTTGTATTTTCTCTGAGTAAATGAAAAATTGTGCGCCCGATGTTTCTGCGTGTTCTCCTTCTACAGTAGATCAATTGTGGAATGCTTTT
>CM035423.1:18297837-18327837 GCA_020310875.1 Ceratopteris richardii | reverse complement strand
AGCAGTTTAAAAGAAGTAAAACAATGATGATGGCATCCGGTATTCAAACCGCTGACTTGACGAACTACCATCTAATTGTCCGTCCAGTTCGACTACATTCGTTCGTGTTTTATCAGTGGAAGAGGCTCCATCTAAAGATGATTGACAGCTGGCTGCGCTAGCTTATCGAACAGAGAAAAGACCAGGTCATCAGTGACACAACAGGCGGAAATTACGGAATTTGTGCAGACGACAACATCGTGGATGGATTTTCTCTTCGGAGAGATGCGTAGGGAACAAAAGTCGTCTATGCAATTAGAAGTTCTAAACTTCTATAGTGGTCGAGCTTCAACCCACACAGATGGCTGAGAATCTTATGGTTTAACCATCGTGCCAAGAACTATTGGTTGATATCGGCCTGATGCTTCAACCGACTGAGCTAAACCAGCTTTATTTAATAATTAGAATAGAGTGAGATTCCAGAGACTGAGCTCAAGGTGTTTGCACTTGCCCAACAAGATTTCCATAGAAGTAAAAATGCTGACACTTAACTATCCATCAGTCTCCATCGACCTCAACTTGAGATTTACCTTTTGAGCTTTTCATAAAGAAAGATGTATTCTCTCTCCATCTCCTTTCAAGTTGAGAATTTTACACTAACCAGAAGCCATGATGGATAACTTTTCTACAAGTACTTGATGTTGGATGGCTAAGCTTTGCTAAAGATATGCTTTGAGATTTATGCCGATCAAGGGAAGGACGTAGCTCTATGTGGAGCTAAGTATTTTCCAAATTATGTTTTCATTTTGATATTTGTTTGCTCGAATGCTTTCATTTAGGATGCATTAATTAGGACGAAAAGCTTAGTCCAATTATGATTATTCTCAACATGAAAGCTAATTGGAGGACTAAACGGTATTGAAATGACAAAAGTATACAAAGTACTTTTCAATTTTCAACATACAATTGAAATTTCTATTTCCATTCATGCACATGAAAATATTATTTGTGCATAAAAGAATGTTTTATGCACATCAAGTTCGCACTTGCTTGGGAAAGGTAGTTAATTCTCTAATTCATGCACTTGAATAATTACCTTTTGCCAGAATAGCAAGCATGTTGTTTTTGCATGGATGCTTGTTTGCATACCTAATAAGCTTGAGATTTGCTTAATTTCATTACACTTGCATGTACTCACATGCATTTGCACTCAAGAATGGGCATTTGCATACATGAACATGCATTTTCATGCAATTAGATGCATGTGCATATGCATGATCTTTTGGTAAGTAGCTGAACACGTATACTTTTGTTCCTTTCTTTTTCTAACTTGACTTAGCTAGGTGGGAAAAATAGAAAATTACCTACTTGTAAGGATCTTGACCATCATGCAACTAAGTATCTAGTCAATTTTTTTCCCCAAAAAAGTGATACATAGGTACCACTTAGTAGGAGTCTTTTTGAGAAAAAGAAAGCATGTTGAAAGTAAGTATTCATTTTTTCTTGTCATTAAGATGCCAAGAAAATAGAGCTACTTTCCAATGTGCATGCTCAGTCTAAGTTTGGGAAGAAACCTAGACATTCTTAGCAACTAACGTGGATTTAGTTGTTTTTGGATGTTCATGTTCATGCACCCAAGTAAGGAAGTTTCTATTGAAACTTGTAAGTTCAACAAATTTTGGAAGGCTTAATACTTTAATATTCATCAAAGATTGATGAAAATAAGTAGAAGTATTGAACTTCCAGAATCCCTCGAACTCTAGTATTCATAGATGTTAGTTTCCAGAAATGCATCTCGAGGCATGATGCAAGGTCTTTAATCGACGCGAAAACTTTTGAAGGAAACTTGCTTGATTCTATTTAAGCTAACTCAAGGTTAAAAAAAGAAACCAAGATAAATATTAATTGATCTTTAGGAATCAAGTAATTTCCTAAAGTCATGACAATTAATGAAATGATTCAAATTGTTTTCATATCTTAGGAAGAGACCCAAGCAAAGTAATCTTTGGAAATTAAGTTATTTCCTAAAGCTAAGCAATCTTTAGGAACTAAGATAAGTTCATAATGACTTGAAGTAAGTGTGAACTTTTCATTTAGGAATAGAAAGTTCCAAGAAATGGATCTCCAATCCATGAACTTTTCCTAAATTAAGCTATAAAGTTCAAAGTTATGTGTTCATAGTTGCATTACTATTGGATCAATCATCAATGGATGCTTGAACTTTAAACATAATTTTGATTATTGAAATATGTTTAAAGGAATCTAGTAGCATCTCCAGATTGACCAATAATAATGAATCTTGTATCAAACTCAAGAATAGGATTCAATATCACATAAATGATAGTTCAAGCATAAACTTTCATAGTGGTATGGGAAACCATATCCTAAAGATGATACTTAGTCTCTAGTTTGATACTCAAGAAATGAATACAATTGAATTAGTAAACCTTCTTGATATTCTTTCAAATATCCTTCCAACATTGCAAAAGATTCCAAGATCAATCATTTGCTCAAGTTATTTGATTCCCTAAAAGGAATCTCAAGTCTTTGAAGAATAACATTCTTCCAAGTATTAAGAAGGAAGTTCTTCATACTCTTTTAGCTAGTAAGTAGTTCCCTAGCAATTCCAAACCTCAAGTATTGGTACTTAAGTCCAAATAGTGATATAACCTAGAGGTATATCAAATATTCTTAGCTTTGGAATTTGAGAGGCATCAGTGTATGCTTGGACTTAAGTTAGGAAAAGATCTCTAAAAATTCTGCAGGTAAGCCAAAAAGCTTAGAAAAGCTCAAGAGATCTTAATGATAAAGATAAAGTCTTTATTATTATCGCATGATCAAAAAGACTTGATCAATCTTGGCCACGGTTATCCAAGATAATTGTGATTGGAACTATTAAGAATTTTGCCCAAGTATTGGCAATCAAATTAGTAAGCTGTTCCAAGTTTGAACAGAGTAAACATTCCAAGTATGTAGTCTGCAACCGTGTTGATGGTAATTAAGTCTGTGGAAGGTAAAACATAATTTTTTCCTATCCTTAAAGGCATGTTGGTACAAATCCAAAGAGCATGAGCGGATGCTTAAGACTTAAGCAGTAGAGAGATTCCAATTTAAAGTCCCCGGGGTAGGTACCTAAAGCATCAGTAAAGAAAGGAATCTAAAGACAAGAAGTCAAAAGCTCTTGTCACTACAAAATTGGTCAAGAATAAACTAATTTAACTTGAATTTAAGAAAATTCAAGTACTTGGAATTCTAATTGGTTTTTATTTGAAAACCCTAGTAAAGAAGAATTGTTTAGACTTTAGAATAAATGTCATGCACACATTAATATGAATATAAAATAGGGTGGTATGGGACACCAGATTTTATACTCAGATTGATGTAGGAAAGATGGTATGGGACATCCGACCGTGAATGATAATTATCTTCTAGTTTGAAAATGTATTTTGAAGTTAGATTTGACCTTCAAGGGAATTGAAGTTAGATTTGACCTTCCAATTATTAGAATACCTACATTGAAGTTAGGAATTGCTCCTCAGATTGACAATTCCCAATAACTTTCAGTTAAAGTCTTTGAGAAAATATCCTGACTCCACTGAAATGGTAAACTTTATCCTACATTTTACATAGGACTTTTAAACTCATTAGGACAAAGTAGTCCTCTAGTTGGGTAGAAAAATCAAGTAACTATTGGATCAAAGTAAACCATTGTACAAACATCTAAGTTAGATGTTTGAGAAAACCAAAGTTTAAGTGATCCAATCAAATTCAAGTGAATCAAGAGTTCTCAAAGTCTTGAGAATCCCACTTTCGTTACTAAGTTCATGCACCAGTTATGCCTAGAAATGGACTAGTAATTAAAATCCACCTAGTTCACATGTTTGTGCCTAGGCTGGACATCCAGAAACTGTGAATTGGCCAGGGATGTATTTAGATCCACCCTTATTATTCATTCACTACTTTGTACTTTTCCTAGTTCATCAAAGTGCAAAGCTAGATAGTGTTTTGAATCATTTGGGCAGGGACGCCACCACAGAGATGAGGCATAGTCTTCTAGTTTTAGAACATGAGGCTCGAGGGTTGCCTACAATTATATATATAGCTTTATTTTCATGGACGAAAATCTTTCCCAAGGGGGAAAGAATGTAATAAAGTAATTCTATGGTCTAGGGATCCGACTGCTTTAGACAGATCTGAAATCAGATACCGTTTGGTCACTCGTCTGTAGGACCAAAGATCTCAAGAATAGACTCAAGCATAAGTTCATGTGGTCTCATATTCAAGTGATCCACTTAGCCTAGTGGTTAAGTCCCATGGTTGTGAAGGAGGAGGTCTTGGGTTCCATCCCCATGGGGAGCATGGGGAGAGAGTTTTGCCCAAAGAGCTCTAGAGCCTTCTAACTCAAGTTAACGTAAGTTAACTTGAGTCCAGTGGACTTAACTCAAGAGGCGAGTACACCAACCACTAGTGGACTCCAGTGGAAGGTGGGAAAGAGTAGTGGAGATCGCACATGCACTTGTGGACTCTAGTTACATTTGTGGTCCTCATTGATTCAAGCAGCTATATATACAGGCATAAGGTTGGGAGGAGAGTCATCTCTCAAGCATGTGGTGGTCATAATCCTTGTTCTCTTGCACCTACCATAGCTTTGAATCTAGAAAGCTTTATTCCATCAAGTGCCTTCGTCATCATATTTGCTACTTGCTTCTCAATTGGAACAAAAGAAATGTAAATATGCTTTGCCATGAGCTTCTCCCTAATGAAGTGGTTATGAACCTCTATGTGTTTGTTTCCTGCATGGAAAATAGGGTTGCATGGAACTTACATTATCTCCAAATATGTGAGGTTTGGAACTCACAAGTCCCAAATCAGTATACAATGCTTTTAACCATATTGCCTCTTGAGTTGCTATGGTCAAACCTCTATACTTTGCTTTAGCTAAGGACAAAGGAACTGTTGGTTGCTTCTTTGAACTCCATGATACTCGCTTTGAACTTGCAAATGCTAAGTAACTTGCCTCTTGAGTTTCTATGGTCAAACCTCTATACTATGCTTTAGCTAAGGATAAAGCAACTGTTGGTTGCCTCTTTGAACTCCATGATACTAGCTTTGAACTTGCAAATGCTAAGTAACTAGAGGTACTTCTTTTATCATCCTTAACTCCCTCCCAATCTACATCTGATAGATTTTGATATCCAAATCAGAAGAATAAGGATAGAATATACCTTCATTGATTGTACCTTTGAGATACTTAAGTACTCTCTTAGTTGCATCCATGTGTGCTCTTCTAGGTGAGTGCATGAATTGACTATGCACTCCCACAGTATATGAGATGTCTACCCTTGTATGAGTAGCATATATCAAGCTATCTACCAAGCTTTGATATTCTTTGATGTCTTCAATTTTCTCACCTTCATAAACACTAAGTTTTATGATTCCTCTCCAAAGGTGTATGTGCAAGTTTAGAGTTCTCCATTTTTAACTTAATAAGTAGATCCTTAGTGCATCTTCTCTGAGTCAAATACATTCCTTCATCAGTGTATATCACCTTTTTAGGTGCTTGCTTGGAGCAATTCTCCACACTCTTGCATCTTTGCGTTGCCTCTTGACTTCCATAGTTTGTAATCCTTTTCCCTTTCATCTTGTTCATCATTTGTATCACTTCTTGGATCTCAGACCTGTGTATCATGCTTGCTTCCTAATTGATGAGAATCATAATCAATATCATATGGTAGAGTTACCTTTTGTTTGTCTTCATCATAACAAGATCTGTGTTCTTCTAACACAACATCTCTACTTTTAGTGAATTGCTTGGTTCAAGGATTATAGAACCTATAATCCATCTGCGTTGAGTCATACCCAGTAAACACTTCCTTTGTTGCCCTTTCATCTAGCTTACCTCTTATTTGTGATGGTATATGAACATAAGCTAAATAACCAAACACCTTGCAATGTCCAAGACTAGGTTTTCTTCCATGCCATGCTTCATGAAGAGTCGTATCTTGGAGTGACTTGGATGGTAGTTGTTGGTGCAAATGTTCAAGCCTACACATTTGGCTTAGCATGGAAATTTTGTGTGGAACTAGCACTTGATGATTCATGTGAACTATAGCTTGTAACTACTTGATCATTTACAATTGTAAAACTTTGGACAATCTTGTAAATGCTTATATCTCGTGGAGTTCGGAAGAATATTAGCTATGACTTCAAATTGAGGGAATACATCCTAAATTAGTGGAGTCAATTTTTGATTGGAGCCAAGTTTGAACTCAAAATTCAAACTGAGAAGAAACTCATATAAAACCTAGGGTTCTGCAATCTCGTGGGGTAGTGTGCCTCATTTCAGAGCTCATTCCTTGATCATTTGTAGGACTTGAGTAGCTCACACCATAGCTCACTCAGTTCATCATCATTGAGAATCATTACAATGCTAATGACTATGTACAATTATGTTCCATAATACATATAGCTCAATGAACATCGCTTTTTACTTCTCTGCTATGATTACTTAGAATGGTCAACTTCTTCTGATCATATCTCAGCGAATACTTAACCATTTTACATAATTTTTGGTGTGTTGGAACCAACTTGAAGTCTTATTTGTGCTATATAAATTTCATAGCATTTGATTCAGGCATCAGGGAGAAATTGTCTTCGAAGTGCTCACTGGTCATCTACTAGTTGTTGCCTATAAAGTTGAGGGTAAGATCTAATTTGCTAAAGTTATTTCTCATAGCATAGTTGATCATTTTAAATGATTCTACTTGAAATCATTAGCTATTTAAGCTAATTGAATTCCCCCAAAAGGAGTTTTATCAATTGTTACTGTGTTGTGAGCTTTGAGCAAAAGAACCAGTAGGTATATGGACTAAAATAGAGAGTTTTCAACACTAGTTATTCTTGAACTAGTGAGTTTTGGATTAATTGTTTCAAGCATCAATTCCAAAGTACATAGGTACTTTCGTGGTGTCATTTGCAAGCTAAAAAGGCCCACTTCATAACTCTGAAGTGCATCAGGGAAGGTAAAAAGGAGGTTTTAGTAGCACCACCTCACTTCCTTGAGATATCCATCCATCTCTTCCAACAGTGGTATCAGAGAAAGTTCAGGTAAAATGGGAGATGGTTTCCCTTCTTTCATTGACAAATTGGATAGGAATAATTATCCAACATGTTCTTTGAGAATGAAGACCTATATACAAGGAAGAAGTCTCTATGGATACATATCAGGAGATGAGGAGATGCCCACATTTAGAAGCAAAGATCGACCTACAAGAGAGGAGCAAGAAAGACTCAACTCATGGTGTACCAAAGATGCTTTAGCTAGGTCATATCTACTTAACTCTATTTCTAACTTCCTTCTTCTTCATATTAGGAATTTCAAAACTTCCCAAGGGACTTGGAATACTCTATCTTCATACTTTTCTTCCAATACAAGAGCTAGGAAAAATCAATTGTGAATGGAGTTTACTACTCAAAAGAAGCAACCTAAGCAGAATATTTCAGACTATGTGACCAAGGTAAAGGATGTGGCTGATGAGTTGGCAAGCATAGGAGAGGAGATTGAAGAGGAACAAATAGTAAGACAAATAATCAATGGCATCAAGGCAGATGATACGTGGGAATCCTTCACAACTGCAATGGATCTTTATATGGATATGCAAATCCATGATCTAACCACTCTCATGGGGAAACTCTTCACCCACAAGGCCAAACTCAACAAAAATGGTGAACCATCAGGAGGTAACAATTCTTCTACCCTCTATACATATAAAGGAAAGTATAAGGATAAAGGAAAGAGTAAAAAGTTTGAAGATGAAGGTGCCACTTCTCAAGCTAACTATGCAGGGAGAGGTAGGAATTCAAGAGGAAGGGGCAAAGGAGGTAAGCAAGGTAGGGGGAGACCTTTCAACTCTTCCCATGCAATATATGTGGACTGTCTAATCACACAACAGATGAGTGCTATAGGAACTTGAAGAACCAGAGAGGAAGAGGATTCCAAAGAGGTGGCTACTCACATTCAAGAGGAAGATTCAATCCTAATCAAGGTTATAACCATGGCGACAACAACAATTACAACAACAATTATCAAGGAGGATACAAATCAAGAAAAGAATTCCACAACTATACAGAGGATCAAGAGGATTCTCTTCTCATTATGAACATGACCTCAAAACAAGGTATGAATGATGAGCACCTCTTCTATATTGACTCAGGTTGTTCAAACCATGTATCAGGCAATATAGCTCTCTTTTTTGACCTTGAAGAGCCCAAGGGAAAGCACCAAGTGTAGACAGGTGATGATACCAAGCATTCATTTGACAAGGTAGGAAATGTCAAAACTTCTGATGGGAATAAGAATCGATTGAGCAGAGTTCTTCATGTACCTACTATCACAAAGAATTTAATGAGTATTGGACACATAGTGGAAAAAGGGTTTGTAGGTTAGGTTCAATAAATTTGCAGCCTTTGTGGAGGACCCCCAACATGGATTCAGGAGAATTGCAAAAGGAGAGAAAACACATAGATTGTTTACGTTTGAGCTGGAGGACACTAGAAACATTTCACTTTATAATTATAAGGATCAAATATTGTCTGAGTTAGAGATATGGCACAAACGACTAGGACACATTGGTGAGAGAACATTGAATCAGATATGTAGAGACCAATGTGTACTTGGAATACCTAATATATCCAAGCAACATATGATCTATAAATGTGGTGCATGTCAGTTTGGTAAATCACACAGGTTACCCTTTACAAAGAAAGGCTATATGCATGAGGATTACTTTGAACTTGTCCACACAGATGTGTGGGGACTGTCACTCTAGCATAATGGTGAGTACCAACGTGAGGAGCTTCACCTCATAAATCTCAATCCGCGGAGACGTGAGGACCGGTATGAAGACCAAGAGCAAGTGAAGTGCACAAGTGAGTGAGTGAAAGCATACACACATGCACACACATACACACACGCGCACAAGGTAAGAGCAAAGAGTGGAACAATGGAAGGACTTGAATTACAAAAGAACTCTCTTACAAAACTGAAATCTACAACAAGCTAACCCCCCAAATGAGCTCTCCAACCCTTTTTATAGTTTTTTGAGTGGTTTTGGCCCTCTCCAGACCTAGTGTCCGGCCTAGTTAAAAATTACGTTCCAAGGCTTATTTGGGGACTCAAACGAAATCTAAAAATTATGAAAATTGGTAGGATGATACTTCTAATACTCCTCAAGCTCAAGGACTCCTCGGCTTGAACAAAATGGAGTTGTAAAAATGGAAAATGGTATTTACAAATGGTTTTTAGTGACAAAAGTCACTATATTTATAGGGATTTGTTATGAAGATTTGACATGTGCTTCTTGGAGCTCCCTACATGCTCCTTCTTCTTGTGTGTCCACTTCATTGATGCGCTTCACTGCTTGTGTGTGACCTTGACTGTCAATAGGGACCAAGCAAGGACCCTTTCGTAGGTGGACTATCTTGTATTTCATGAAACATAAGGATGAACTATTCAGTTGTTTCAAAAAGTATCTTGCACTTGTGGAAAATCAAACACGAAAGAGTTTAAAGAGGATAAGGTTAGATGGAGGAGGTGAGTACTTCTCCAATGAGTTTGATGCATTCTTGCAGGACACAGGTATCAAGAGAGAGATCACAACTAGATATACTCCTGAGCAAAATGGAGTAGGAAAGAGGAGGAACAGATTGATTGTGGTAGCAGCTAGATCTATGCTAAATGCAAAGAAGTTGCCTAATTACTTGTAGGGAGAGGCTATTTCTACTACCACTTATCTGATTAGCAGGTTACCTTCTAAGTCCCTTGATGGGAGGACCTCCTATGAGGCATGGAATGGTAGGAGACCATCACTTGAACATTGCATAATATTTGGTTGTGTTGCTTATGTGCATGTTCCATCTCAACTCAGAGGTAAGAAAGACCCTAAGGCAGAGAAATGCATCTTCATAGGGTATGATATAAATTAAAAGGGGTACAAGTTTTATAATCCATCCAACAAAGGATTTATGGTCAGTAGAGATGTTGTGTTTGATGAGAATGACTCTTGGTTTGGAAGTGAATGTAGGAAGGTCAAATTGCCATATGACTAAGAAGAAGAATTTCCAAGCCTCACCAAGGAGAAGCCAAGCACAATTGAAGAGATCAAATCAGACGATGAGGATACAATCAACTTGGAAGATTTTGGAGCATGGAAATCAAAAGGCAAGGTCAAGATGAAGAGGTTCGAGGATATACTTGAGCCATCAAACCAAGCCTTAAGGAGATCACAAAGAGAGAGTAAGAAGCCAATCAGATATGGGTATGATACTTCATTAATCACTAAGCATTCCATTTATCTTGCTAAGGATTCATCACTTGAAGAACCTTCTTCATATGAAGAAGCAAGTACCAAAGCCGAATGGAAGGAGGCTATGGATAAACAAATAGAAGCACTCTAAGAGAATGACACTTGGGAGCTAGTACCCAAGAAAGCATCAATAAAGGTAATTGGTTCTAGGTGGATTTACAAAATCAAAAGGAACTTAGATGGATTCATAAACATGTACAAATCTAGGCTTGTGGATAAGGGTTTCGCACAAATCCATGGAGTAGACTATAAAGAAACCTTTTCACCAGTGGTTAAGATGCCAACCATCAGAGTATTGGTAAGTGTAGCTGCATCTAGAAATTGGAATATGTATCAACTAGATGTGAAAAATTCTTTTCTCAATGGTGGATTTTAGAGGAGGCTTACATGGCTCAACCTCATGGCTATGAAGATCCAAGCAAGGTAAATCATGTATGCAAATTAAAGAAAGCTCTTTATGGTTTGAAGTAGGCACCTTGGGCATGGAACCATGGGCATGGAACCATGGGCTGTCAACCTATCTTCAAGACCAAGGATTCATGATGAGCAAGGCAGATTTTTCTCTGTTTATCAAGAGGAGTAGCTCAGAAGTGATATATTTATGTAGTGATGTTGATATATTTAGGTAGTGATGTGTCTAAGCACTCTAGGACCACCGAAGCGATTTTTTCCCTCTTTAGGAGGTTTTTTCCCTTGGCTTCTATATACGCTTATAGCCCTAATGGGCTACTTATCTTTGTACATTCTAGTGGTAATACATTCAGCATTGTGTGTTGTGCTCCAAGCTTCTTCTTCTTTGTTGTTTTATTTGCATGCTTCCATAGACATTTAACTCCAATAATTGGTATTAGAGCAGGTTGTTGCTTCATCTAGGGCGTTGTCTACACCTCTTTGATTGCAGTCTCACAATCACGCAAAATTTGGTACGCATACTTAGTGTGTTTAATTGGTATTAGAGCAGGTTGTTGCTTCATCTAGGGCGTTGTCTACACCTCTTTGATTGCAGTCTCACAATCACACAAAATTTGGTACGCATACTTAGGGGGTCTCAAAGATCAAAATTGCTTCACTCTATGGTGTCGAAATCGCGATTTGAGCTCGTTTCAACCTCCAAACACACTATCATAATGCTTGTGTGGGCTATTTTGTCTTTTTGTTGCAAAGTTATAAACTAGTTTTGGTTCGCTAGTATAAGCCTCTTGAATTCTGCTATAGGAATATCAAAATTTGTCTGGGTAGTTCTGATCAAATTTTTGAGATATAGTCAATTTTCTGCATCAAGGTATTTTAGTCACCGACCATGGCTGAAAGTAGTGATGTATTCTGTATGTTGGCTATTGAGGATAAGTTGGATGGTACCAACTACCCATTATGGTCTTATATGATGCATCATGTATTGGTCGCAAAAGGACTATGGAATATTGTGCAGGGTGTTGAAAGAAATCCTATTACACGTGCGAATATAGGTACTGCAAAGTGCTAGAGCTGATGGAGATGGTATCAAAGATGATGATATTCTACACATTCTTGTTCGTGCTGCTGTTTCTCTTGCACCTATTGCAGAGCAAATTCATTGGGATGGCAGAGATGCTCAGGCACATGCATTGATAGCTTAGTCTGTCAAACATGCCATTATTCCTCACATTCACTCTTGTAGAAGAGCTAAGGATGCTTGGGATACACTTGCCACATTGTACCAGGCTAGGAATGAGGCTCATGTTGCTTACCTCCGAAAACAATTGGAGAGTGAGCACATGGATGAAGGTGATTCTATGGACAATTTTCTCACAAAGATCAAGGATTAGAAAGAACAGTTGATTTCTACTGATGGTCATACCAGATAGCTCACTTGTGCAGACTGTTTTGAATGTTCTTCCTTACTCATCTCAGAGTTTTGCTTCTACTCTTTGTTTGATGGTGAAAGGCAATCCAAATGCCTTGTCATTTGAGGAGTTAGTCTCTGTTCTATTGTAGGAAGACCAATCTAGGTAGAACAGGTCTATTATGTGTGTTGCATATCAAGCTTTCTTGGCTACTCAGAAGGGCAAAGGTAAATGGAGCTCTTCTATTAGTAATAAAAAATCTGCAAATGTTGCACATTCAAAGAAGGAAGACAAAGATGAGAAGAAATCAAAAAAGAAAAAATTGTTTTGCAAATATTGTAAAGCAAATGATCATGTCATCAAGAGCTGTCCAAAACTGGCTGCTAAAGAGGCAAAGAAGAAAGAGGCTAGAATGGTTGTTGCAGAGGCCTCTACACCAAAAACAGAGTCTGTTAATCTTGTGTAAGAAGAAGAATGGGCTTTACTACTATTTGCAAATTTGATCCATCTTCTCATGAGCAGTGCATGTCTACAGTAGACTCAGATGTTCGGTATTTTGATAGTGGGGTGACCAAAGATATTACCTCACAACACAGTTTTTTCTCTTCACTCAAGCCTGCCCCTATAGGGAATACTGTTACATGCTGCAACAACTCCTCCTATCCTATTATGAGTCGGTAAGATCATTTTGACTACTAGTGATGGAAGTTCTTTCACTTTGTCAGATGCTTTGTTTGTGCCAGGGATCAAGAAAAATCTATTATCAGTTTCTGCAGTAGCCAACATTGGCTTGGTTGTGAAATTTGTTGATGACAAATGTATAGTTCATGATCTGTCAAATGGCAACGTCATTATTGCTTCTAGCATTTTATGTCATGGGTTGTATAAGTTCATAGACAATGAAAGATTTGTAAAAGATTTGGCATGTGTAGTACATGATTCTCAGGCTACGTCAGATGCAAAGGTTTGGCATGCATGCTTTGGTCATCTGAATTTTGCTAGTTTGCTATGCCTACAGAAATCTAAAATGGTGTCCTCTTTGCCCAAACTTGAGGCACCCGAAAAACATGTTTGTGAAGGATGTATTTTGGGAAAAATGCAGTGTTCCTCCTTTCCAAAAGATGGTTTAGTTCGGGCTACTCAAAAATTGCAGCTTGTACATAGTGATGTGTGTGGTTCAATGCAAACACCTTCTTTTGGGAACTATGTTTACTTCATGACTTTCATTGATGATTTTTCCAGGCATGCATGGGTATATCCATTGAAGGCAAAGTCCGACGTGTTTATGTGCTTCAAATAGTTTCTCATTTTGGATGAAAATCTATCAACATGAAAAATGGGCATCCTCCGTTCTGATCGAGGGGGGAATACATGTGTTCTGACTTTAATGCATTTCTGGCAGAACGTGGGATAAAACATCAATGTACAGTGCCTTATACACCTCAACAAAATGGGGTTGCTGAACGGAAGAACAGGTCACTCATGGAGATGGCGAGGTGTATGGTCAAGAGTCAGGCTTTACCACACAATTTTTGGCTTGAGGTTGTCATGTGTGCAACATATGTACTTAACAGGTGTCCCACTAAAGCACTACAATCTATCACTCCATATGAGGCTTGGCATGGTCGCAAGCTATCTTTTGCTCATCTACATGTTTTTGGTTGTTTGGCATATGCATTAGTGCCTGAACAACATTGCAGAAAAATGGATGATAAAGCAGTAAAATGTATTTTTGTTGGTTACAATTTTGAAAGCAAAGGCTATCGTCTATATCATCCATAGAATAAACACATTTTGGTTAGCCGTGATGTTGTTTTTGTGGAAGATACTATTCAACCCTTACTTTCATCTACTAAGGAGACATCTGTTAGCTCCAAAGACATGTATGATACTTTGCTTCCTCTTTTTACATGTGGACAGTCTAGTGCTGGTCCTAATGAGGAAACTTCTTAGCCTTTATAGGTTTCATGTGATGATGCAGATCATTCCATTTCTGATGTAGATTTACATGATGCACTTGTTGATGAGAGAGTTGATATTGAATAGGAAAAAACTATGCCAAGGTTGGTGCAGACTTTGAGTGATAGCGAATTAGATGCACCTCTGTCATATCGTACTCAATGAGGCTCTCATAGTGCCTCTTTTGCAGCAGATTACTATGCTATGGCTACATCTAGTCTTTGTGATGAGAATGAGTCTGTTTCACTTGAAGAAGAACAAAATTCAAAAAATTGGATGACTGCTATGCAATCTGAATTTGATGCTAGAATGAAGAATGGTACTTGATCTTTATGTGACTTGCATCCCGGAAAGAAGGCCATTGGCACAAAGTGGGTATACAAGCTGAAGTGTAAACCTGATGGAACAATTGGCAGGTATAAGGCTAGACTTGTTGCAAATGGTTATGCGTAGCAAAGAGGCATTGATTTTGATGAAACCTTTGCTCCTACTTGCCAAATGACTACTATTCGTAGCATCTATGCACTTGCACCTCATCATGGTTGGAATGTACATCAGTTGGACATTAAAACAACATTTAAGAATGGTGATTTGCATGAAGAAGTGTATGTTTTTCAGCCCCGTAGTATTTATGCAGAAAGGGCATGAAAACTAGGTGTGCAGGCTAAAGAAGGCATTATATGGTTTAAAGCAAGCACTGCGAGCTTAGTATGAAAAGATACATGCCTATCTCATTGCACGTGGTTTTGAGAACAGTGCAACTAAAAGCACCTAATATGTTAAGCGTGCTAATGATGTGCTTCTGATCATTATGGTATATGTTGATGGCATGCTGCTCACCGGTCCTCATGAGATGCATATTGCTGATTTTAACGCTGATTTGCATGCCTCATTTGAGATGTCTGAGTTGGGGTAGTTGCATCACTATTTGGGCATTCAATTTATGCAAGTTGATGGTGGAATGGCTTTGTGTCAAACAAAATATATTGACACATTATTGCAGCGTTTTGGCCTTGAAGACTATAAGCCTATTACCAATCCTATGGAGACAGGTTTATGATTGAGTCTTCATGATGCTAGAGATGCATTTGATGTTGATCTCTATCAGCACGCTATTGGATGCTTGATTTTACTTATTCATTACTTGGCTAGATATTCAGTTTTTTGTCTCACAAATGAGAAAGTTTATGCATTGCCCAGGTGTCAAGCATTTAGAGGTAGTTAAGTGCATCTTTATGCATTACCCGACTACTTGGATTGTTTTATCCCAAGGGGGGTCACTATCGCTAGACTTGTATGCTTTTTCTAACAGTGATTGGGATGGTTGCTATGACACTCGTGTGTCCACTAGTGGCTTTTGCTTCATGCTTGGTAGCTCATGTATATCTTGGTTGAGCAAGAAGCTACCTACTATGGCCAATTCTAGTTGTGAGGCTGAGTATAGGGCAGCTTCCACAATGACTATTGAGTGTGTGTGGCTCAAATGCCTTATGGCTAATTTGGGTGTTGGTCAATCTTCTACCACCACCATCTTCACTGACAGTCAGAGCGCATTGACAGTTGCAAGGAACCTTTGTTCCATGCTCGCACTAAGCATATTGAGGTTCATTATCATTACATCAGGGAGAGGTTCTCTGCTAGGGAGATCAGCTTGGCATATGTGCCCATGCAGGAGAACATTGCAGACCTTTTTACAAAGGCTCTGCCTAGGGAGAAGTTTGAAGATTTCCGCAAAGCTTTGGGCTTACTTCCTTTTGTGGATTGATTCCACATAGCTTGGCACTTCTTTATACATGAGTGCCACCTCCTTGTTCACCGCATCACTCACAAGGGGAATTTGTTGATATATTTAGGTAGTGCTGTGTGTGAACACTCTAGGATTGTCGGGGCACTTTTGTCCCTCTTTAGGAGGTTTTTTCCCCCAGCTTGTATATATGCTTATAGCCCTAATGGGCTACTTACCTTTGTACATTCTAGTGGTAATACATTCAGCACTATGTGTTGTGCTCCAAGCTTCTTCTTCTTCCTTGTGTTGTTTGTGTGCTTCCATAGATGTCTAACTCTAACAATATATGTGGGTGACATCATTCTTAGAGGTAGTGATGACAATGGCATCAAAAAAATAAAAAACCAGTTGATGCTGGAATTTAAGATTAGTGACCTAGGGTTTCTGAAATACTTTCTTGGACTTGAATTGGTATACACTAACTCTGGAATCTACGTTACTCAAAGGAAATATGTGCAAGACATGTTGAAGAAGTTCCATTTGGAGGATGCAAAAGTAGCTAGCACCCCTGTAGCTCAAGCGTAAGCACCACCTCCTTTACTTGTCAATCCGCGGAGACGTGAGGACCGGTATGAAGACCACGAGCAAGTGAAGGCACAAGTGCGTGAGTGAAAGCACACAAACATGCACACACATACACACACACGCGCACAAAGTAATATCAAAGAGAGGAACAATGGAAAGCCTCGATTGCCAAAAGAGTTCTCTTACAAAAGTTCTATTCTCTAACAAGCTAACCTCAAAAATGAGCTCTCTAGCTCTTTTTATAGTTTTTTGACTAGTTTTCGCCCTGTCCAGACCTAGTGTCCGGCCTAGTTAAAAATTAGGTTCCAGGGCTTATTTGAGGGCTCAAACGAAGTCTAAAAATTATGAAAATTGGTACGATGGTACTTCTAATACTCCTCAAGCTCGAGGACTCCTTGGCTTGAACAAAATGGAGTTACTAAAAATAGATAATGGTATTTACAATGGTTTCTAGTGATGAAAATCACTATTTTTGTAGGGGATTCTTCTGAAAATTTGACATACACTTCTTGGAGCTCCCTACTTGCTCCCTTTCCTCGTGTGCCCACCTTTTGATGTGCTTCCATGCTTTGTCCTTGACTTTGAGCTTCAACACTCGCCCCCCTCTCGAGTCTGTCGTCCCTGACAGACCCTTGTTGGAAGGGCTGTTCTGTGTAGTGCTTTGAGAGGTGGTGTCCATCCGTTGTATGAGCTGTTTCCTTGGATTCTAGCAAGAATGTGTCATTGTGAGCTTTCAAAACTGCAAGTTGCTCAGAAGAGGTTGTCAAGAGTGATTTGGAGCAACTACTGGCTTCAATTGGCTTCCGAGATATGGATGTTGTTCCCATGATGTCTGCTAGCTCTTTTAAAGATGATGTTGAGAGCATTCATGCCAACTACTCATAACCCATAATGAATGATGGGTAAGTGTGTTCGTGCCTGGGTTGAAAAAAGTATGTGCCTTGTGCACGGCCTTGTAATGTAGCCCTACGCATGCTTACTTGGAAAATGCATTGGAAGAAGTATGGTGCAAAAATTGCGGGTCTTGAGCTAAGTGCTCAAGGGTATGCTGACGAAGAGGTTTCCTAAACTATCATGGTTATGGTGTTTCCAGAGTAAAGATACTTACCATGGCGAAGGTTGATGGATGTTTGCCTCTTCGTGTTGTACACTCGGCCTTTGGGATGGAACCTTGTTGATGAATGTCCATGTTGATTGTCCACTGATGAGATCTTTTGAGTGGTGGATCCCCTCTCCTCTTTTCAAAGCAACATTTGTCACTAACAATATGCATTTCTGAGCTTGGGCTCATGCACGTTCACTTCCCTATATTGACACTCAGAGGAATATTGGACACGTGCCGGTTTCTAAGAGATTACCATGCTGATTGACATAGACCATTCACCAGTGCTACTGTTCCATACTGGTTCAGGAAATACTGAGAATTGAATTGCTTTATATTCCTTGGCAAGCAACATCGGGTAACTACACCAAGCTGAGTTTCACATATGCTCTTTAGCTCACCATATGCAGGAGTCTTCTCCTCCAGAACTACCTTTTGCAGATATCTCCTTGGATGCTCGGGTACATGAAGTAGTTAAGCATCACTCAAGTTGCGGACCTTCAAGCTCTTCATTCCTACCATGGTAAGAGAAAATCATAGTTGTAGATGCCATGTTCATGCCAAATGCTTGTCCTCTACCAGATAAGGCAGCAATAATCTCACTGCTGGCCGAGACACACTGCGATCCAAATTGATAAATGCCTAGTAATCAACAGTTCCACCTTCAACTAAGCATGACTCATTCATGTTTCATAAGCCAAACCTGGGAACAAGCTCTCTCCCACTTCTTTTTTTTTTTTTTTTTTTTTTTTTTTTTGAGAAAAAGGATATCACAAAACAAGAACACAAAAGTTAGTATCAATAGAAATGTTCGACATATGTCACTGTGCTCTTGTGCATGGGATTCTCAAGTGTGTCTATGCACGGCCGTGTAATGTGGCTCTATATTAATGCATACTTTGGAAATGCATGACCTAAATGGTGCAAAAGACAAGGTTGTGCAAGGAGCACATGGTTGTTGCTCGTTCGAGGCTTTCGATGTTATTTGTGGAGGTTGATGCCGACCTTGGTGGAGGTATCCATTGAGTCTCGAACTGATGTAATCCTCCTTATTGGAGTCCATTTTAGAACATCATTTGGCACTGTAGAGGTCACTTTAGGCGTCTTTCTCTTTGGATGCTTTCTGAACTGTGGTATCCAGTGTGGTTGATGCTTTGGTTCGGTGGAGGCTACTTGCACTTTTGGCTTCCAAATCCATATCCTTTTTGCATGTCTTCCTACTAATGTTGAAGAGCTGATTTGATCTTCCTTTGGTCTCTGTATGTGGTTCTTACCCTTTTCTCTTTTTGGCTTCTTTGTTGAAACCTTTTGCATGTGGGAGAACAAAGGTTGTTGTGGGTGTAGGATCTTCTTAGGTACCCACATCTGTAATTGCCCTTGTTGAGCTGCAGCTAACTTCTTAGGCACCCAAACTTGTTGGATATCTTGTGATGGAGCTTGTCTGAGCTGCTTCCTTCGTCTTCTGGCCTGGTTAGTGTGCATGGATGGGATTTGTGGGGGTAAGGCTGGTGGTTGCTCTCCTTTGCGTACCCAGATCTGCTTCATGCCCAGAACCGCTTTTTTATCGAATGGTGTCTTTCTATTTGATGTAGCAGTTGTCGTGAACGGTTGTGTTTGCTTGTGTGGTGGGCTCACTACTGTGGCTACTTGAGTCTTTGGAGAAGAAGAAAGATCCACCCGCCTTCGAACCTGGTCTTCCACGATTGACTCCTTCTGCATCATAGAGCTTTTGACACATACAACATCTTCTTTCATATGATTAGTCTTGGAAGAACTAAGAGAGTGTGTGGTGCCATGATCTAGGAGCATGCAGTTCTCTAATTCTAATGTAATGCATTGTTCATGTACCCAAACTTGAAGAATTTGACTTCTTAGGTTTAAGTTAACTGCATGGTCATAGATCCAATCTTGACCCAAGACAAGTGGTTCTGTAAGGTTCTCATCTTGACATACTAGCGCTTTGACTTTCATTGGAACATCTTGAAGGTAGATGGGAAGTTCCACCTCGCCCAAACAAGGGGTTTCCACACCTCCCAATCCTATGAGATAAGCTTCTATGGGATTGATGTTCAACCCCAAGTCTTGGCAGTAGGAAAGTCTAACTGCACTACTTGCTGCACCTGAGTCAATCAATGCTTTCACCGTCCTTGCACCCTTCCCTTGTCCTATCTCTATGGTCACAAAGGGTCTTCGGTCAATGACCTGAGAAGTCGCAATGCCTGACTTTTGACACATATCCATGTGATATTTTGGGGCTTTTGAGTTGACATCTAGGCCTAATCGCCTTAACTTATTTCGCCTAATACGCTCTCTGGCCTCTACCTGTGCTTCTTCTCTCACTCTTAACTCTTCTTCTTTTCGCTTCTTAGCAGTGTTGAGTCTCATTAGCATATCCTCAGTAAGAGGTTCTTGATATAGCTTGACTCTGCAGCCACTAATATAGTTTGGCAAGATATCTCCTTCTAGAGTGGCCAACTGAACTGCACCACTAGTGGAAATTCTATTAATGATCATGGGTCCATATCCTCTTTTTTCCAACTTACGGGCATGTTGTTTTAGTGTGTATACCAACACTAGATCTCCCTCTTTCAATCCCTTATCCTTGATGTGTGCATCAAGTATGCCTTTTGCCTCTTCTTTGCAGCGTAGATGCCTGCTGCCGCTCGTAGCCTCGTTTCACCCAAGCGTTCGAGATCAAAGATCCTAGAGGACAATTCATGCCCATTCCACTCATACTCTTGTGCTACTTTTAAGGCAGGGATTAAGAAATCTAATGGTAGCACAGCGTTCTGTCCGAAGACCATCTGAAATGGGGTGGCGTTGAGTACCGTTTTGTAGGCAACTCGATAAGCCCAAACAGCATGATGAAGTTGTTTGTCCCAATCAGAGCGTTTATTATTCACCAGTTTTGTCAATACGTTACAGAGGATCTTATTGGTACTCTCGGCTTGTCCGTTGGCTTGTGGATGATAGGGGGCGGATTTCTTATGTATCACCAAGAATCCTTGGAGAAGATTTTCAATGACTTCATTCAAGAAGTGTGTGCCTCTATCGCTCACCAACTCTATTGGTAGTCCATATCTCGTGAACACATTCTCGAATAAGAACTTAGCCGTAGTCTGAGCATCATTCTTTGTTGTGGCTTTGACTTCTACCCACTTTGTAAGGTAATCTGTGGCTACAATGATGTACTCTGCATGGGAGTTTCTAGCTGGGGGGTTAATAGGACCTATGAAGTCTATGCCCCACTTCGAAAATGCACGTCCTCCCATCATTGGCCTCAAGGGCATCTCGTCTTTTCTCACTGGATATTGTGCATGTTGGCATGCGTCACATTTCTTCACATAGGTATGTGCATCCATATGAAGAGTGGGCCACCAAAGTCCTGAGAATAGAATGGTCTTGATCACTCGGTCAGGACCAAAATGTCCACCTGCAACACCGCTGTGTGCAGTTTCTAAGACTTTCAAATAATCTGATTCGTGAACGCACAGTCTTAAGTAACCATCTTTGCCTCTTTGGTATAGGTTGTCTCCTACTAGGGCATAGCCTTGAGCCTCTTGCTCCATGCTTCTTCTTCTTGCTAGACTAGCCTCTTTGGGTAATTTTCCTGATCTCATAAACTCTACCAATGGAGCACTCCAATCTGGAATTAATGATACTTGATAAAGGGTCGCATGCTCCACTGGGGGTCTCTCTCTGCACCTTGGACAATTCTTAATCCACTCATGTATTTCTTTGTCCATGCTAGGCCAGTACACTCCTAAACGCTTTAGATTCTGCAATGTTCGTTGTTTAGAATAGTGATTTCCTAGCAATCCTTCATGAGCTTGCTGCAACCAACTATTATGTTCATGATCCTTGACACAACAAGCTAATACGCCCTCCGTATCTTGTTTGTACATGCTTCCTGCTAATATGTGATATTTTTGTGATTTTACAATTTCTTCTTGTGATGTTTTCACATTCTTATTTGCAGGGCCAAAGGTTAGGACTGGTACCAACTTATTTGCCCATTTAGGAACAACTTCTAAATTGAACAGATAAGCATCGGGTAATTCGTCAGACACTCCTTGCGGTGACTCTCCTGAAGTGATGCGAGAAAGGTGATCTGCCCGAAGGTGGGTTCTACCTTTCCTGACAACAACTTCAAAGTCATATTCCATTAGTAAGAGGAACCATCTTACTAAGCGTCCAGTATTGCAAGGTTTATTGACCAAATATAACAAAGCTTGATGATCAGTGAAAAACTTGAACTTGTTGGCCAATAAATAGTGTCTAAACTTCTTCACAGCATATACCATGCCTAAGCCCTCTCGCTCAGTTGTGGTATAGTTCCGTTCAGCTGCAGTGAGCTGTCTACTAGCATATGCTATGGGCAAATCTAAGTTTCCTTCACTTGTGGGTTGTGCTAGCACACATCCTATGGCATGATTGGATGCATCCACATGGACATGGAATGGTTTATTCCAATCAGGAGTGGTGAGTATTGGTGCCGTGCACAAACGTTTCTTCAGTTCGTTGAAAGAATTCTCGCATTCATCGTTCCACTCAAAATTAGACAACAAGGCATAAAGGGGTCTAGCTATGATCGCGTACATGTGGATAAACCTACGGTAGTATCCACAATGGCCCATAAAGGCTTGTACCTCTTTAATATTCCTTGGCCTTGGTAGCTCCGCTATGGCTCGTACCTTATCTTCATCTGTTGAGATTCCATTCTTAGAAACAATATGACCTAAGATTTTACCTTGACGCACCATAAACACACACTTTTCTGGGTTTAGACACACTCGATATTCTCTACACTTGTTGAAGATTTGTCTGAGCTCAGGGATGTGAACCCTTCTTTCTTGGGAATGAGCACATAAATCATCCACATACACTTCTAAGCTCTTTCGCAAGAACTCTTTGAAGACATGACACATGAGCCTTTGGAATGTTGCAGGTGCATTGGTGAGCCCAAATGGCATCACCCGAAATGCAAAGATTCCCCACTCTGTAGCAAAAGCTGTTTTGTGTTGATCTTCTGGGGCAATGGCTACTTGATTGTAACCTGAAAATCCATCAAGGAAGCTATAAACTTCCTTGCCTGCAACACGCTCCAATAAATGTTCGGTGATTGGAAGCGGATAACTATCTCTAATCGTAGCGGCATTAACTTTTTTAAGGTTAATACACACTCTCAACTTTCCGTTCTTCTTGGGCACTACTACAATGGGGGACACCCATTCAGTATGCTCAATCTCATAGATGAATCCAGCTTCAATCAACCTATCAATTTCTTCTTTTATTTTGGCTGCATAGGTATCATTATATGTGTAGGGCTTCTGTTTGGTGGGCTTGGCATCAGCAGTCATGGGGATAGTATGAGAGCAAATTCTTGGATCTACCCCTTTCAAGTCTCTATAGTGCCATGCAAACACATCCCTATATTCCCTTAATAGAGCTATGAGCTCCATTTCTTCTCTTGCACTTAGGTCATCTCCTATATATGTGCATCTCTCTTCGTTCTCTTCAATGGTCACTACAATCTTCTTGGTCTTTTCTTTATTATCATATGATTCTCCTATGATGGCCTCTCTCTTAGGCATTCGTACCAAAATTTTGCGGTCGTCAACTTCATATTTCTTGAAGTTTTCTGGTACTTCAAACAATGATTCCTCCTTTTCTTGTTTCACTGCTTTTCTTTTCTTTTTCTTTTGACTACTCTCACTTCCATCCTTTGAGTTTACTGTTTTAATACTTGTGAGAGGTTCTTCTTCTTTTTGGGTGAACACTCCTATATCTTCTAGATAGTGCTGCTCTGAGTTAAAGCAACTATCCATCACAATAGACTCCAGATCATCGTCATTCTCTTCTTCTTCTATGACATCACTAGGGTCACATTCTTCTAGCAAGGGTTGACACATGAACACTGAGATATCATAACCCTCCTCATCACAATGAGGTGTCCACTGTTCCTCATTGACAGCAATGTCCATGGTGGCTAAGATTTCTGGCCAGCCATGAGGCTCAAACTCCTCATCTGGAAAGATCATCGGTGTGTAGGCTGGGTCTCTAACTGGTCTATCTCCTAGTGAAGTTCCTTCTTCCCTTGCCTTTAAACGTTTTTCCTCTTCCTTTGCAACTTTGCACATCCACAAATGAGTATCTTCATGCAGCCATGATGGATCAGGTGAACTTTCAGAATGCACAGAGATGGAATCTTCTTTCACTTTGTGGATAGAATTCCACTGTAGGGGTGGTACATCTCTGAAGGTGTAATCCTTCAAATTGACCTTGGTGGTAACCCCTAAGTGCTGTAAGTACAAGGAGTTAGTTCCCCAATCCTGTACTATTTGCAATTGTCGTAGGAAGGGTCTTCCTAGGATCATCTCATAGACATTATTTTTCTCAAAGTCACATATAGCAAATGTGTGCTCAAACTCTACACCACAAGTGGTTAGAGTGATCCCTTCTAGCAATCCTAGAGGTCTTTCAAAATGACCATCAGCCATTTGAAGCTTCATTCTAGTTGGTCTTAATGTGGGCTTGCCCCATCGCTTCCACAAGGAGGTGGTCGCAATAGCAACACCAGCACCTGAATCTATGATTGCTTTGGTTGTGTAACCTTGGTAGGTGATTGGAAGATAAGTATTACCTTCTTCACCCTCACACATGTCCCCTATTTTGTCTAGAGGTATCTCTGGTACCCTTTGCTTAGAGCCTGCTTTTGGCATATTGGACTCAAGTTCTGGGACCTGATCCTTCACATGATTCCATAACTCAGGTTTTGCTTTGAGCAACTCTTCTACAGTGAGATGACACTGAACCTTAGTGTTCTTCACGACATCCGTGTTCCTTGGAACCACTGAGTCTTCATTTCTTACTAGTATTGTGGGAGCTCTAATCTAGAGTGATTCAGATTCCCATGGGCCTGGAAATTGAGGCAGTTCTTCTAAGGTATTAGATTCAAAGTCTAATATTTCGTCTTCTTGTTCTGCTTCATCTTCGTAAATAGATGGAATGTCTTGGGGAAATTGATCATGAAGATCATCAATCTCAGGAATAGGAGGGGAATTACCCTTCTCCTTGGCCCATTTCTCCTCTTGTATTTCCCGCAAGAACTCTTGAGAGTACTGTTGAATAGGGGAGGTATTCCAACATCCGTGGAATTAGGAACATAAGCTCCCCTTGGTGGTGAGCTTCCTCTTTCAATAACTGGTTGAGCCTGTGGAGGTAGAGAAACTTGTGGTTTGTTTACCAACTGCTCTAATCGTTCTAGTAAGCCCTGGAAATGCAAATCCGATTTGATAGAGTTCGTCTGATTGAACTTTTGACTAGTCTCAAGTATGGCTTGAGCTTGTTCTACCATTTTCATGCACATTTTCATCCGTTCAATCTCTAAATCTGCTCTAGGGTAACTCTTGTCTAGGTTTGCCGCTGTAGGCCCTTCTTGAAGTCGAGCCTGGTAGGCCTTGAACATCATGTCCAAGCCTTCTGGGGTTGGATCTGCAAGAACAGACCCTGGTTGCGGTCTATTTACAATGGGTGGTGGGGTGGGATGAGGTGGAGTGGATGGAGTTTCGGCATGCGAGGGGCTTTGAGATGCAATGTCTTCTATTTTTGTTTTCGCTTCTTTTAAGCTTTCTTCTAGTTCCGATAACTTTTTATTCCACTTGCGATTGGCCTTCTCTCTAGTATCCTTCCATGTTCTTGTTTTCCTCTTACTAGGCTCTCCCGATTCACTCAACTCTGATTGTTCTACTGGTTTATCCTGTTTTAAGGCTTGTGCTCTAGTGACAGCTTGTATAGGAGCCACATTGCTACTACTTGAACTTGGATCTGCCACTAAGCCTACCACATTAATGGGTGTAATCTTGGGTGCACTAGAGGGGTTTCTTGGACAATCTCTGGGGAGATGGTCTTTGCCACAATCAGGACAAAAAGCCTGTATTGTGATAGCCTGTCCTTGACTCGGAGATGGTGGGTGGGGACAGTCACGAATGAAATGGTCACCATGACATCTGAAACAAGATCCTCTAGGGGCTTGTGGTCTCATTTGTCTCAACTGGGGCCTAGGGTTAGGATTTGTGTACATGACATTGGAGTATTCTGGCTCCCAATTTTGCTCCATAGGCGGTGCCTCATATTGATACGAGTAAATCTCACTATGTTCAGGTGACTCTGTGTAATAAGCATGTGGACTACCTTCATGGGAGTAGTCTGAACTATGAGCATGAGAGTCATTATTTGGTATCAATGGGGTTAGTGGCACCAAAGCTCTATTTGGATTTTCCTCTCCCACAGCATACTTGACTGGAATCACGTTGGCTGGAGCTGGTGGTTGGTTTCCCAAGACAGGTTGTGGCCTATATGGTACCTGATATTGCTGTTGTGGTTTATAATATGGCTGTTGGTATTGGTTCTGATACCTACCTTGTGGATAAGGTTGCTGATAATTCTGTCTAACAGCCTGCCTATTGTAGGGACATTCTTGAGCCGTATGGTTTGTGTACTTCCTTTCAATAGTACAATAGGGAGCATTCCTTTCTCTAATAGTTTGGTTTTGCATTGGGCATACGTTAGCCATGTGGTCACCTCCGCAAGTATAGCACCGATTCAATGGAGTGACTCTCTGTGTTTGTTTATTTTGGACTCCCAGCTTCTTGGCAACTTGCTCAGCTATCTCTTCTATTTCTGTGGAGATCTTTGAAGTATGACTAGTAGAACTATCCGAATCTTTGTAGAGTTTGGACAATCCTAACTCCTCACCCAAGTTATCTTCTATGTCTATGCACGTCCGCACACACTCTTCTATGGATCTAGGATCTTTCAAGTACACATATGATCTTAACTTGGTGCTCAGTAAGCCATCTAAGAACAAAGCCACTTGTTTGGCCGGAGTGGGTAACTCTAGAGCAGGGCATCTTTCTAGATACTGTCTGAATCTTCTACCTGCTAGTCGCACTGTTTCTTGGGGAGTCTGCTTGAAGCTGTGGATCAAGGATGATGTGTTATGCCTGATACCACTCTTGGAAAATTCTACAATGAATTCGTCTAGCAGTTGACCTATATCGTGATAGCTGCTTCTACTCAATGGTTGAAACCAAGCTAAGGCAGTGCCCTTAAGGGTCAAACCAAATGCCTCGTACTGGGTGAACCAGTCCTCAATTTGTTCGGCTCTCAGCACTTGTTTGTACTCGGCCACATGATCATAAGGATCCCCTGTCCCATCGAAATAGTTCTTCATTGCCTTGATCACTTGAATGGGTCTAAGGGTTCTTGGGTACTCTCGGGGTCTAGGCAATGGAAAATCCTGTTCATCTCTTTGTTGCCTATGTGCTTGATGTCTCTCTCTTTCAGGTCTTTCATTTTCAAATCCTGCTCTATTCCTGCCCACGGTGTGTGCAAAACTTACCTCAGGTCTCTCTCTAGTTCTTCCTCTCTGGGCTTCATGAGTGTGGGATGATCCTACTCCTTGGAGGCCATGGGAAACATTGGATCTTGGTGGGGGGAAAATCAATTCATTCTTCCAAGTATATGCATGTCTATCATGTTCTGTTACCAAGAAAATTTTCTCTGATGTGTTATCCAGGTAGACAACCTTTCCTGGTATCTCTGGATCCTTGAACTCGTAGATGATGACTATGCCCAATTGGCTAGGTTGTTCTGGCTTGAATCTCCAAAAGGCTTCCTCTGTTTCTCTATTCAAAAATAGTTCTATGCTTTTGTTGTCTTGAGGGATCCAGTCTGGAGTGATCACTCGGGTCAAAACTGACTTGCCTCTAGGAGTCTGGGGTCCTTGTCCTATATTTCCTTGTTCTAGGTCTCCTATCTCATTCTCATGAATGATATTTCCAAACTCATCGGTCCTATCTGGTTGGTTGGTAACCACATACATGGTTCCTTCCTTATCAATGTATGAACCCTCTTCGAACTTGACCATCGGGTGTTCAAGTCCAAAGGATTGATCTGGATTTTTGAGTTGGACCACTGATTGCCTCAGACCATCCTCATAGATGCGAGCACCTAATTGGTTGGTCCGAATATATTCCAACTGTGTCTTATAGGGACCTTCCGGTGTTTGTAGATGGGCAGTCCCTGAGCCACCTGCAGGTTTTCCCATGCCAAAAGACATTTCTGAATCACTTGTGTCTGAACTTAGTAAAAGATCACCACTTAGTTGTTGTGTCCAAGACTTGGATGTATGGTTGACACTAGCCTCAGAAGATCTAATGCTTTGTTTATCCTTGCCTAAGTGTCTACCAGATCTCAGGTTCATAAGCTTTAGTCAAGAGTCCAAATTTTCCCTTTGGTATGGTTCAAAATTCTTTAGAGCCCCCTTGGTTCCCTAGTCCCACCTGAGGGTCAACTTCAAATTATCCTATCTCAAAATCAACGCGTTATTCTTAAAAAAAACAGTTGAGGTCGTGTAGGATTTGAAACGAGCTTTCCAACAAGCTATAGAGCTCAAAAAATGGACTTTGGATGAAAAAGTTATGCCAATTCAGGCTCCTAGGGGTCAAAACATGCAAACAGGGCCTTTGGAGAAAATCGCGATTTTGTGAACTTTCAGAGAATCGCGATTTTGTGAACTCAGAAAATCGCGATGTTGAGCACAAAATCGTGTTTTTGAAAATCGCAATTTTGAGCAGAAAATCGTGATTTGAAAATCGCGATGTTGATCACAAAATCGTGTTTCTGAAAATCGCGATTTTGATCACAAAATCGTGTTTCTGAAAATCGCGATTTTGATCACAAAATCGTGTTTCTGAAAATCGCGATTTTGATCACAAAATCGTGTTTTTGAAAATCGCGATGTTGATCACAAAATCGTGTTTTAGAGAATCACGATTTTGACTCAGAGAATCGTGATTCACAAAATCGTATTTTTCGCTGAAAATCGCGATTTGTGAGAATCGCGATTTTGAGCAGAAAGTCGTGTTTTTCACAAAATCGTGTTTTTGCTGAAAATCGTGATTGGTGAGAATCGCGATTTTGAGCAGAGAATCGTGTTTTTTGAAAATCGCGATTTTGAGCAGAGAATCGTGTTTTTTTTTGAGAAAAAAACACAGAATTGCGATTCTTTTCAACCAACTTTTAGGCGGGAAAACTGAAAATCGTGATTTTTTCAAAAAATTTTGAATTTTCACAGAATTGTGATTTTCATCACAGAATCGCGTTTTTTGGCGGGAAATTCAAATTTCTGAGCGCCGGCTATGGCGAGCTCCGTATGAGCAGAAAATCATGAAAAAAATACAGCGCTTGCTCTCCCTTGCACCTCCTAACTCCTTCCCACACAATAATGCATGAAAAATGGTATGAAAATGGTGAAAATGCACTAAAAAACAAGAAATTTCTATGAAGAAGAAGATGGAAGAAGGTGGAGATGATGATGATGATGAAGATGAAGAGGAAAAAACAGAACATGAACTGAAATGACAATTTTTTTTTTTTTACCTTCCAACGTCGCAAATCTACGATCTTACCATCACAACGCTCGTCCTCGAAGCTCTCTCCCCGGCAACGGCGCCAAAATTTGGTGTAGCTCAAGCGTAAGCACCACCTCCTTTACTTGTCAATCCGCGGAGACGTGAGGACCGGTATGAAGACCACGAGCAAGTGAAGGCACAAGTGCGTGAGTGAAAGCACACAAACATGCACACACATACACACACACGCGCACAAAGTAATATCAAAGAGAGGAACAATGGAAAGCCTCGATTGCCAAAAGAGTTCTCTTACAAAAGTTCTATTCTCTAACAAGCTAACCTCAAAAATGAGCTCTCTAGCTCTTTTTATAGTTTTTTGACTAGTTTTGGCCCTGTCCAGACCTAGTGTCCGGCCTAGTTAAAAATTAGGTTCCAGGGCTTATTTGAGGGCTCAAACGAAGTCTAAAAATTATGAAAATTGGTACGATGGTACTTCTAATACTCCTCAAGCTCGAGGACTCCTCGGCTTGAACAAAATGGAGTTACTAAAAATAGATAATGGTATTTACAATGGTTTCTAGTGATGAAAATCACTATTTTTGTAGGGGATTCTTCTGAAAATTTGACATACACTTCTTGGAGCTCCCTATTTGCTCCCTTTCCTCGTGTGCCCACCTTTTGATGTGCTTCCATGCTTTGTCCTTGACTTTGAGCTTCAACAACCCCTATGGAGGTAAATCATAAATTGAGTGCTCATGAAGGTGATTTTCTTGAAGACATTGCAGGTTATCAAAGCATAGTTGGGAGTCTAAACTATGCAACATTAATAAGGATTGATATATGTTAAGGAGTAAGTGTTATGTGTGAATTCATGCATAAACCTAGAACACCTCACTTGGAAGCTGCTAAAAGAATTTTGAAGTATCTCAAAGGTACTCAAAATCAAGGTCTTTACTTCCCATACACATAAGATTTGGACATTATGTTGTACTCAGTTGCAAATTGGGCAAGATCTAAGGATGATAGAAGAAGTGGTTCTGGCTAT